>JASANY010000677.1:0-19378 GCA_030849755.1 Trypanosoma avium
GTGATTACAGTCCTGGAGCCTAAGGAGATTATGGCGTAATTATATATATATATATGTAGGAAAAAACAAGACAATGTAGTCTAGTGTTCTTTACGTACATACCCTTTTTTGGTTGTTGTTGTTGTTCTTTTTTTTTTCTTTTCCTCTTGAAATATCATTTTTTTTTTTTTGTGTCTTTTCTATTTTTTTATTTAAAAGAAAATTTCTTTCTTTGAAAAGGTGCTTTTGCTTTTAGCAGTGCCTATATTTTGGTATTGTTCTTGTTTAAGTATGAAGTTCATTTTTTTTTTTTGTTGTTGTTGTTGTGGTTCTTCTGTAAATTCCTGTCAAAATATTTTTTTTATTTCTTTTATTTTATTTATTTAGTGCACACACACAAAAAAAAAAAAAGGAGAGTATTGTACCTCAGTAGTAAAAGTAATACTGAAAGTAAATAGTTAATTACTTAGTAGAAAAAAAAAACGAAATACAGATATATTTATATTGTTCTCATAACTACTTGAGAATCTCTATACTGCTTAAGGGAGTGGAGGGGGAAAAAAAAAATCAAAACTTTAAATTTTGATTTTGATTTTGATTTTTTCTTTTTTTTTGGTTTGTTCGTTCGTTTTATTTTTACCTCATTTTGAATTAAATTTAATTATTATTATTATTATTATTATTTATTAACTAAAAAAAAAACAAAAAAAAATGCTTGGTAACCAAAGGATACGTAGCTCCACCTTTCGCTACAAAGACTTAGCAGAAGCTATGAATTCTCCAATCTTATTAAAAGCAAATCGTACAATTGAATATGACCCAGCTGTTATTAATTCCTCTCCTGCATTATTTAGTATTACAGTTGCTGGACGATGTCAAGGTTGGCGTAAACAAATGGAAGATATAAGTAGAATTATACCTTTACCAAATAATAATAATAATAATAATGGGACACTTATTATTATTTTAGATGGACATCGTGGAGAGCAGGCAGCAATGTTTTGTGCGGATAAATTACCAACAACTATATTTAATCAAATTCAAAGTAAAAGAATTAATAATAATAATAATATTACTTCTTCTAATGACGTGGGAACACTTGCAGTGGAAATTCCTTTAAACGATGAAAATATTTTAACTCAACGTGAGGCATTTTTACAGGCTTTTCTTGAAGTTGATACTCAATTATTTGAATATCAAGGAGGAGAAAAGATTTATCATAGCCCACAAATAGAAGTTTCAGTAGATAGTAATATAACTATGATGGGAGCTACAAATTCAACTTCTCTTTTAGATGATACTGAAAATGATGTATTAGCAGGGACCTATGGTACAATTAATTTTCAAAGTTTTTCAAATGATATAAGTTTAGATAATACAAATACAATAAATACCATCACAAATCCTATTTTAATTCAAAGTAGTAATTCAAATAGTCCAATTACAGTACCTCCTCCTAGTTCAGGGGCTACAGGCGTTGCAGTTTTAGTAGATTCAAAATATATTACAGTTGGAAATTTAGGGGATTGTAGGGCTTTTATTGTAGAACGTCGTGTGAGTAATAATAATAATAATAATAATAATAATAATAATAATACTTTTGATGATGCTGCAAAGAATATATTAAGTGCCAATGGAATTCCCCCTACTGGTATTTATATTACAGAAGCAACTGTAATACATCGCCCATCAAATGAAAAAGAAAAAGAACGTGTTGGTCAACAATTTGGCCCAGATGCAATTTCTGATGGAAGATTACAAGGAAATTTAATGGTAACTCGTGCTTTTGGGGATTTTGATGTAAAGTTTAATAAAATTGGGGCCCGTCATATTTCACAATCACTTGAAATGAGTTTAAGAAATATGAGGCCGCGGGAGGCTGTGCGAACTCCAATAAAATGGAATAATAATAATAATAATAATAATAATAATATTGAAGACGAAGAAATATGGACTTCTGCACTTATTGTAAGTAATATTCCACATACTCGTATTTGGAGACGAGGTATTATTCCAAATCTAGAAAATAATAATAATAATAATAATAATTCTGTAGTTGTCCCATATGATTTAATAGTTATTGGATCTGATGGGACATGGGAACTTCAAACTATAATTAATGTTGTAACTCGTGCAGAGACAGTGCTACAACCATTACTTCGTCAAAGAATTCCTTTTAATAAAAATAGCGAACAACAAAAAAATGAAAAAGAAGAAAAAGAATTTATTTTATCTATTGAAACAGCTTTACGTGAAGTAATTGCAGAAACTTTAAAAAATGGTATTTCTCCCTTTTGTCGCCCAAAAACACCTGCGCCTGGTGGAGATAATATGTCATTAGCTTTAATGCTTATTATGAGATAATAATAATAAATATTATTATTATTTATAAAGAAAAAAGATTAAGGTAAAAGATAGTTTTAAAAGGCCTGTTTATTCTATATTTATATATTTATATTAGTTACTGTAATGCATCTTGGTTTTTTTTTTTTTTTTAATCAATCAATACTTAAAAAAGATATATAATCTCTGATTGTGTATTTGTGTTTGTTTGTTTAGTTTTTTTTTTTTTTTCTATTTAATCACCCCATAGTCTCTCTTTTTTTTTTTTTATTATTATTATATATGATTCCACTTTCCTTCCACGAGCTGGTTGGATTTTTTTTATTATTTTATTTTATATTTATATGAGTAACAATTAGATTTATTTTTCTTTCCCTATCATCTTGAACTATCTCTGTTTATTTCTAAATCTTTATTTTTATGTGATTTGTTGTTTTGTTTTAAAAAACTGAGAGATAGAGTGAAAAAAAAAAAAAAAAAGAATGATAGGGTAAAGTAATGAAATATTAACGAATAGTTGTGGGGGGGTTTAAAAATATATAAATTTATACGAAAAGTAAGTGCAAGTCTACCTTGTTGTGAAAAATTTTCCTTGATTATTTAAATAAAAAAAATAAAAAATAAAACAATTAAATGTTATTATTATTATTTTTTTTTTTTATATATGATCCTCCCATTATATTTATTATTATTATTATTATTATTAATATTGTTATTTACTCCTTTTTTTCTTCTTTTTTTTTTTGTTTCTAAAGAAGGGAGGAGAGGGGAAAAATCATAGTAATAATACATATATTTTTTATTTATATTTTATTATATATCCTTTTTTCCTTAAACACATAAATTAATTTATTGAAGTATAGATATACAAATATATATATATATATATATATAATTTATATTACTTATTTATATTTTTGTTGTTTTTTTTTTTTTATATAATTATATTTAATTAATGGTTCACAGAAGTTGGTTTTCAAGAATGCGGAATAGTAGTAGTAGTAGTGGATCCGTATTTAAATTACAATCTATTATTTCATATGGATTAAGACAAGAATATCCTCCAATTTGGCCTCTCCCACTTCCCTCACAATTAATACAACACAGTGGGAGGCCAACGCTTGTTTTAGATATTGATGAAACATTATTACACACATATGGGATGCGGGCTGTTTCTACATCTGAAATATTTAATTCTAATATAAATTCAAATTCAAATTCAAATAAAGAATCATTATTATTATTATCAGAAGAAGATAAATTATCACATGTAAAAGATATGGTGGCATTTGCATTATTTCTTCGACCACATTTAAAAGAGTTTTTAACAGAAGTAAAAGAATTATATGAAATTGTATTTTGGACTGCTGGTACGGCCTCTTATTGTTCTGCAATGTTAGATGCGATGGAAACACAAGTATTACAATTACCGCCGTCGTTTTATAATGTAAATGAAATTCGTCGTGATGCCTTTAAAACAAATAATAATAATAATAATAATAATAATAATAAATTCACAACAACGGAGCATGTAAACTTTTATGCTCTCTCTCGAACACAAACATTAGAAGAACATAATTATATGAAATATCTCCCAATGCTAGGAAGGCCAATGCATCGAGTTATTATGATTGATGATAATGTAAGAAGTTTCCCATTAAATCCACGAAATGGAATTAAAATATCTCCATTTCTTCCAAATAGTAAAATTCTTCAAGAATATAGTCATGCAATTTCAATTATACAACGAAATAGTGAAGAAGTTATTTTAAAAGAAGAAGATAAATTATATTTTAAAAATGAAACACAATTACAGGAAGCTATTATTGCGGGTAAAAATGAAATTACAAAATTAGAAAGTGATCGTGCGTTATTAGATTTACTCCCAATGTTAAGAGCTGCAGCTAAAGCTGAAGATTTAACAAAAGAATTAGATTACTGGAGAGATGATGAATATATTCGTTGTGATGAGTTTAGAGAAACAATGAATCCTCTCTCCGTTACAAGGCAAAGAATATTAGGAAATGTATTAACAACTCGTAGAGAAACTCCTATTCCAGCACTTAAATCACATGTAATTAATCATGGATTTATAGAAGAGGCTAATACGGCAATGCGAGTTCAACAAATGCAAAAAGTTCGTGCAAGACTTTAACGAAATATATATATTTATTTATATTTATATTTAATATCATACATTTAGTTTAAAAAAAAAAAAAAAAAAAATCTATGACCGTTTGGGGAAGAGTTGTGAGAGGGGAGAGAGAGAGAGAAAAATAAGAAAAACGAAATAATAAAAAAATAAGGTAATCTTTTATTTTCTTATTTTTTATTTTTAAATTTTTTTTTGATAAAGAATGATTTTTTTTGTTTTTAGTTGTTTTTTTCTTTGTGTATCCTATGTTATTCATCATTGTTTATTAATGAATGAGTAAATCTAATAGTTTTTTTTTGTTGTTGTTGATTTTTTTTTTTTTCTATCACTTCTTTTAAACTCTTAATGAATAAGGTTGGAGGAGAAACTGCACTCATTTCTTCTCCAAAAGGACAAGGTAGATTATCAATTATTATTATTATTATTTTTTTTTTTTTTTTTAGAAAATTAAAAAAAACAAACAAACAAACAAACGGGGTTTATATAATAATAATAAAAACTATTATATATAATAATAAAGACCCTCCAAAAATATTTCTTTTTATTATTAAATTGAATATGCAATCACGTGATACCTGCAACTCAACTGCTTCTTTTGAATCCTGTCGTAGTTATCAACGAGGTACTATGAATTCTATTAATATTAATAATAATAATAATAATAATAATAATATCTCCGCTAACAAAACAACAGTAGAGTTATTACAATTTCTCACTCACGCTGAGCAAAGAGTATTAGCTGCCTGGTCTCGAATTGGTCTCTCTCCTATTGATTGTGAAAATAAATGGGAGGAATTTATAAGTAGACGTTTACGTCCTTTTCTTTTAGATTATATTAAATTACAAGAAGCAGAAGAGATGGGAATTGCAGCTGAGAATGATCAACTCTTTCGCGAAGTATTTTTTGCCTCACGAAGATTAAAAGAAATGCCGAAATCAAGAGAAATTGCACAATTAGTAGAGGCGGTGATGGAAAGTCATAATATTAATATTAATAATAATTCTAATAATATTAATAAAAATATAGCAGAGGAAGAGGAAGAGCAATTTCAAGGAAAACAAGAAGAAGAATTAAGAGAAAAGTCTCATGCAAGTATTGAAGTTGGTGGTGTTTATAATTCTTCTTGGGATGTAGAAATAAATGAAAGTATTCGTTCCCGTAGTGCATCTATAATTAATATTAAAACACAACAAACACAAATATTAAATTTTGAAGAAAATTCAGGGGAGTGTGAAGGCTCTATAATACTTCCCTCATTATTATCAGTTGTTTCAGCATTAGTAATTAGAAGTGATGAGGAGGAATGTGGGCGTTCTCGTAGTGTTTCTACTACTACTACTACAACTACTACTACTACTAATAATAATAATAATAATAATAATAATAAATATCAACAACAAAAAGATAAAATAGAAATGGAGCAATTTAATAGTCGAAGTCCCTCATTAATTTTAATAGAAAATTCAGAAAAACAAGATATAGCACATGCGGCTATTTGGAAATTAGCTAAAAGTATGACCCATCAAGAATTACACCGAAATTTAACAAGTGAAATACAACGAATGAATGAAATTGCCGATACTCGATTACAGCAATTATGTTTATTATATAAACAGCGAGCCCTATTACAATTGCCACCACAGGAGCAAACAATTTTACGAAGTAAATATGCTGAAAAGTTTTTATCTGATAATTTATATAAATTACAACAACAACAACAACAAAATGAATTAAAATCACAAAAATTTGGGTCATTAGCTTCAGTTATGAGTAGTACATTATGTGGTGCAGCTTCTGCAACTCCTGGTCCTTCTTCTGCTCGAACAACAACTACTACTACTACAAATAATAATATTTTTATTAATAATAGTAATAATAATAATAATAATAATAATCGTCAATCTGAAGTAAAGGAAGATGAACTTGATCTCCTTTCAGATTCTATACCAGAGCGATTACGCATTAATTCTAATAATGAAATAATAATAGAAACAGAAGAACAACATGAAGAATTTTCTAATCATCGTGGGACAATTTTTGAAGTAGATCTCAGTGATATTATGCGATTTGGACGCCGACAGGACTTATCTCTTGCTAGAATTGATGCTGAAACACAAGAAATATATGCAGCAATTATTACACAAAACTCTCATATGTGTATTCAAGCAGAAGAAGAATTACAATGTGTGGAGGAGTTATGGATTTTGTTAGAAAATGGTAATATATCTCAAATATCAACAATGATAAGTGAAGAAAAAGAAAAAGAAGATATAATGAATACACATTTTTTAAAATTTGGTTCAAATATTCCATCACGACATGAATTTATTACTCGATTAACTCAACTTCAACATGAATATGAGGAACCCCTTTCCATTACAGGAGGAAATAATAATAATAATATAACTATATCAGATGAAACATTTTCTCAAGTAACAGGAGCTGGAATTGTTGGAGTTAATAATAATAATAATAATAATAATAATAATAATACGGGAGTTTCATCTCAGCGAGTTACATGTAATTCAAGATCACACGGATGCTCTCTCCCTCGTGCTCACACCTTTGACACATTTTCTAATATTAATTGTAATAAAAATACAATATTATCATCTTCATCATCTTCACAACTATTATTAACATCATCATTACCAGCTCCATTAATAAAACTTTTCACAGCTAAATCCTATGCTCCTATACTTGCCTATATTGTAAGTATTCGTGAGCAATTGCAACGCATCGTACTTCAACGTCATGTTGAAATTGCTCAAACAATTACACAGGAATTAACAGAAATATATCAAATATATTTTAATAAAACTAGAGATGGGGCGTATCGTGTGGCACCAGATTACTCACGATGGTTACAAGAAAATGCTAGTGCCGCCGCAGCAGAAGAAGAAGAAGATGAAAATAATAATAATAATAATTCTAAATCCTATTCTAATATATATCTTTCTTCTGAAAAAAAATTAAATGAAGAATTAGGAATATGGAAACAATTTTTAACAAAATTTAAACCTCGTAATAATAATAATCATTTACGTGAACGAATTGCAGAAGTAGAGCAGGTTGTGTTTAGAGCTAGAGAAGAATTAATTTTAATTCGTCAAAGATTACATATATTAAATGAGGTGGAGCCATTATTACTGCGACGTGCAGAAATATATGAACAACAACGCTCTATACAAGAAGGAAGTAGAGAACGACTTTTAAGTAAAAAAGTAAATATGGCAAAACAATTATTATTTGAAGAAAATGCACGACGTCAGTTTTCACGCGAGTTACCAAAATTACATGAACAATTAGATCAATATTTGAATCAGTGGAATGAAACTGTAGCTGGTGATAATAATAATAATAATAATAATAAAAGTAATATTCGACGATTAATTGTTCATGGAGAAGATATTGCAGAAATTATTCGACAATATCGTGAGGATGCCGCCCACAGCACACACACACGACGTCCTATATCTTCTATTGGTAAAACTCATAATAATAATAATAATAATAATAAAAGTAAAAGTAAAAGTAATTCTCCAACTCCGTTTCCTCCAGCTTCAGCTATATTATCATCATCCTCACCAGCACCTAAATTAAATATTAATAATAATAATAATAATATTAATTTTGCAACTCCGCAGCGGCCCCCACTCTCAGGACGTTCTGTAAGTCATCATTATTCTTCAATTTCTCCTTTACCTCGTGGTCCACAGGGAGGAATAACAATGAAAACAAATACAAATACAAGATTTAATACAAGTATGAAAACAAATAATAATAATAATAATAATACACCTATGAGAGTTACAACTCCACCACCTCAGCCATCACGACTTCGGGCTGCAAAAAAAAGTTTTAGTCCTACGCCTTTAAAAACACAACGAAATTTAAATTTACAAAATTCACAAAAAAAAGGATTAAGTCCAGTACCAGCTGTGAATGAATATATAAAACAACACCCACAGTCTGTATTAGTAAAGCGTAGTGTAAGTACAACAAAGAAGACAACTCCACCTTCTCATTCTGGTAACTTAAATAATATTGGGAAAAAGTAAAGATGTAGGATTTCTTTTTTTTTTTTTTTTTTAATTTCGTTTTTTATATTGTTCTTTTCTTTTTTTTTTTTTCTTGTTTTATGTTTTTAGATGCAATAATAGAATAGAAAAAATGTAAGCAATATGTTGTTGTTGTTTTTTTTTTTTTTTGAAACTCATATGATTTTGTTTACTTTTTATTCAATTATTTATTGTTATTATTAACCCTAGATTTATATTTATATTTATTATTACTGTACTGTACTCAATATGATTCCTTCATCTCCCCTTACTCATCATTTGATGTGATTTTATTATTATTTATTTTTTCTGTGATGTCGTTCCATCAAGCTGTACTTCTTGTAGTCTACTTTTGTTTTATTTTATCAGTTTCTTTTAACTGCAGAGAGTGAAAATAATAATAATAATAATAGTGTAGTCACTAAAAAAAAAAAAACCAGATAATAACAACAGAAAAAAAAAAAAGTTAAAGAATACAGAATTATTTTATAAAGAAAAAAAAAAAAAAAAAGCGAGACAGAAATATTTAAAAAAAGAGACAATATATCAGGCTTCTTATTTCATTAGATTAGATGGAGAGAAGTAGATAGCATGTTTTTAAAACCCAATTTTATTTATTTTTTTTATAAGTATAAATATTAATGTTAATGTGACTATTTTTTAATGATTTTTTTTTTTTTTTTTGCCGATTTACAAATGTAATATAATCATTTATCTATTTTCTTTATATTTATCTTTCATAATAATAAATATTATTATTATTTATATAAAATTACCAATAAGAGTAAAAAGGAGGGGGGGTGTTGCAACAAAATATATATATATATATACAGAGTAACATACCCAAAGTAATATAAAACCACTCACTAGTCTCTCATATAATTCCAAACAGATTATTTATTTATTAAAAAAAAAAAAAAAAGAAATAATAAATGGCAGTTCCTAAAGAGTGGACTGACACATGGAATCTCTTTGATGAGCGTAAAACAGGGACTTTAAGTCAAACCGATGTAAAACATATCATTCGCAGCCTCGGCCGCCGCTACACTGAAGCTGAATTTAATGAATTATTACATAACTTATCAGACCCAATTTCATATCAAAGTTTTGTGGAATTAATGCAAAAGCCTTACAATGGCCCCTCCGAAGATGACTTAAGAACTGCCCTGCGTGCCTTTGATGCTGGGGACTCTGGGAAATTAAAACTTTCAGAATTAATAACTTTATTAACATCACTTGGAGAAAAGATGCCGGAGCATGAGGTAAAACAATTATTGGCGGAAGTTAAAATAGATGAGGAGGGACGAGTTGAAATTGAGGAATTGGTGCGATTTTTGTGTACACCAGTACCAACTATGACTCCTGATATAGCGGAATTACAAAAACAACTTGCGAATACTTCTTGAAAGTAAGTATTATTATTATTATTATTATTATTATTATATGATGAGTGATGATTAATTATGTTTATATATTTCTGAATGAAGTTTGTATAGGATTGGAGGAAGGAAGGATGAGGTAAGGAAGAAGAAAAAAATAAATAACGAAATCATATATATATATATATATAATTTATGTATCTGTTTATCAAGTGCTATTATTAATCATTATTGATTTTTAGAAATGTGATGCATACTTTTTCTTTTTTATTATTATTATTATTTACTCCTCTTTATTTGTATTTATATATATATATATATATATATGAAGGAGAAGAATAGAAAAAGAAGGAAAGGGATGAAGCAAAAAAAAAAAAAATAGAAAAGAGGATATATTCCTTATGATGAGGAGAGAAAGTTAAAGCCACTTCCTCACCTCATTTTTTTGATGATGTTGTTATTTTTATTATTATTCTGTTTCTGTATCTTCCCTCCCTCTCTTAATTATTCTTTTTTTTTTTTTTTATATTACTCCCTATTTTTCCTTTTTTTTTTTCTTTTGTTTTCTCTGTTTTTTTTCTTTTTCTTTTTTGTTTGTTCTCTCGCAGCTTTTTCCATAGGTGAGCTTTGGTACAAAAGGAAAAGGAAAAAAAAAAAAAAAAATTATTATTATTATCAGTGGAGTAATACATCACTTTTGAACGGAAAAACAAAAAAAAATTATCAAAGAAAAATAATAAAAAAAGCGAGGGAGGTCACTAAAAGCAATAGCTCTTTTTTTTTGTTTGTTTGTTTTTGCTTTAGTAAAAAGAAAGTCAAGTAAAGGTCTTTTTTTTCTCTTTCTTTCTTTCTTTCTTTGTTATTATTGTTATAATAATTATTTGTTTTTTCTTTTTTTTTCGTGTTGCTTCCGTGCGTCTTTTTTTTTTTTTTTTTTTTTTACTTTTTGCTTTCTTCTGAATTCAGCGGTAGAATCGAGTAAATATATTTTTATATATTTGTTTTGTTTTGAGAGTTTAAACAGAAATATATATATATATTTCTATTTTAAGCCTTTTTAACATTCATTAACATTACTATACTCGTCTACAATTCGTACTTTCACAAACTCTGGTCTCTTAAGAAACAAAAAAAAAAAAAAAATTAATTAATTAAATATAAAATATATAAATAATAAATAAATAGAAGATTGCGGTATGCAAGATAGCACTACTTGCTGCTCTGCCCAACTTCACTCTCACTGCAATGGTGAACATTTCTCATCCTCCTGTAGCCCAAATTCCTATGAAAGTAATGAAATGATAATAAATAAAATAATAAATGAACCCACATCAGGTGTAATATTAAGTGAGAAGGAGGTGATAGAGGAAGTAAATGATAATTATATAACAGAAGAAGGTAAGGGAAGTGCTAGCGGGAGTGAGTTAAGTGAGCCATCGCAGCAGCCAATTCATAATATTCCATCTCGTTCTCCTTCTGTTAATATAAGTATTCATAATTCATCTAATACTTCGCATACACATATTCATATGACGCATTCCAATACAACTTCTAATAATAATAATAATATAGAAGAAGAAGAAGAATATGATGAAGTAGGAGTAATGGCAGCAGCGGCAGCAGAAATTAGTCCAATGCCTGATAATAATTATTATTATAATAATAATAATGCTGTTACAGTACCTACAACTGTAACTCCCTCACGTGAGCCACTCTCACATGATTCCTCCCCATCATTACAATTACCTGAAGAAATTATATCAGGAGTTCATATTAATAATTGTAATATTAATTATAATAATAATAATAATATTAATAATAATAATTCAATGGGAGTTATTGTAATGGATACTCGAATTATGGGACAAAGAGCAGGTGATAGTGCTGAAATTAGCTCTGATACTAATGATAGAAGTACAACAACAAATAGTAGTCATTCCCCAGCTGCTATTAATCCTTTACGTTCAATGAATCCTGCATTTTCTCTAAGCCCACGTACTGCAAGTAGTAGTGGACTTTTACATGTTTCCTCCAGCATGCCAAGTGTTACAATTCGCACGGATAAAGAAAATCCTCCTGTAGAATATAATTATGCTGTGGGAACAGTAGAAGGAAGACGAAATTTTATTGCAGATTGTTTACGTCTGGCGGAGCATATGTGTGAGAGAAAAATATTGGGCGAATTGTTACCAGCAATGTTACTTACAGCAGAGTATGATGATTCTGTATGTGCTATTGCTCGTTTGTTACCTGGAGTTATTAAACAAATTCGGACATTAAATAAAGATATATTTATAAATTTTATGGGACTTATTATATGTCTTTGCTGTTCCGCAGATCATGAAGTTATACGACAAATATCAACTTCTTTAGAGGAACTTATACATCATGTAAATAATAATATTTTAGAAACTTTACTACTTCCTTTTATTATGTCTATGCGAGTTTCTTTCTGGAGTTCACCAAGAGCTGTAGCAGCTGCATTATTAGGAGTTTTTGCATCATTTCCAAATATAATAAGATTAAGTGGAATGAATGTAATGGAGTGGTTTAATTGTTTTATTCAACTCGCCCGAGATAAATCGCACTTTGTACGAGAAATGGCTGTTAAATCTATTCATCATTGGGTGGATGTTGCGGAAAATAATTGTATGAATCTTGCTGAAATGCCACTGCCACTTATTCATATGTGTATGATGGATGAGCAAAGCGACGCCGTGCGTTACACACATGTTTCAGAGTTAGTAGATCTTGCAAATAAAATTGGAAAAGAATCCACAACAAAATATTTACAACAACCTTTTATAGAAGCTAGTAAAGATTATAGTTGGCGTGTACGTTATATTACGGCAAAAAATCTTGGTACATTTGCACGTCTTTGTTTAAATGCAGGAGATCTTTTAGATATTTTTATTGCCCTTAGCTCGGATGATAAGAAAGAAACACGTGCCATTGCAGTGGAACAATTAATTTATTTTGATTCTTCTGTAGTTTCAAATGAAATACTTGGAAAAATGTGTGCTGTGGCGGCAGTTCTTGCAAAAGATATAGAACCTGTTGTGCGTGAAAGTGTTGCAAATCTTTTACATATTTTACTTTCTCCATATGTTGTGGAAGAATATACACACGAGCGACGTCAGGAACTTTTTGCACTTTTAACAGATGAAGAATATGATGTGGCTCGAACTGCTACACGAAATCTTCAACGTGTTGTTGAAACTCTTGCCACTTATCTTTATCCAAGAATAACAGAAGAAATAGAAGAATCTGAAATAGAAACTGCTGCAGAATCTGCAAGAAAACGTTGTCAAAGTTATACTAATACGACTTCTTCTTCTTCTATTAATAATAATAATAATAATAATAATAATTCTACTATTTATATGAATATTTCTGCTTCTGCCGCGAATACATATTCAAATTCATATCAACGTCTTAAGTATAGCAATCGTTCTTCTTCATGTAATATTACTTCTAGTACCCTTAATAAAAAGGCAAATAAAAACACTAAAAGAAGTAAATCCATGCAACCAATAGATAATTTAAACAAACAACGAGCCTCTGCTGTACTTTCTGATATTGTAGAACATTTATATACAGCTCGAGAATCCCCAAATTGGCGTATTCGTGAATCTGTTGTAGAAGCTATTCGTCATTTCAGTATTGCATTAAGTGAAGAAGGATTTGCCCCACTTACATTTATAATTCGAGCTCTTTTGCAGGATCCTGTAAGTTTAGTTAGAGCGCGTGCTATTGAAACATTTGGAGTGGTGGCATTTTCATATGGGCCGGAGTGGGCTGCTTTTATGGCCTCTGATCTTTTAAGTAAAGAATTTACATTTTTAGGAAGTCATGAAACTTCATATACGTGGAGAATCGTTGCAATTCAATGTCTTTCAAATATACTTCCAGTTATTTCTGGACTTTCTCCAATGGATTTGCGTCGGCAAGAGTTAATGCAACAGTGGATGCGAATGATACATAACTTTGCAGAGGATCCAGTTTCAAATGTTCGTCTATCACTTGTAAAATCATTTATAAATCAGTGGGATTGGTATAAAAGTTGTATGCATCAACATGAGGCAATAATTCAATGTATTGAAAAGCTGCAACAGGATAAGGATGTAGATGTGTTAACGGCGGTGAAAGAATTAGATGTTTCAAGGTTTAGGGCTAAAACTGAACCGTATTAGATATTAGTTTTTTTTTTTTTTTTTTTTTTTGATGACATTACACACAAAAGAAAAGAAAAAAAATATCAAAACAACAAAAAAAAAAAAAATAATAACAAGAAAAAAAAAAAAAAGAACAACTAAAAGTAATAACAACAGAAACACCAGCAAACAAACAAACAAAAAGAAAAGAACCAGCAAAAGAAAAAAAAAAAAGGAAGGGGAAGGAGATGATTATAGTGAAATGATATATATATATATATGTATATATATACATATGTATTTCTCTTTCCTCATGGAAGTATAGTCTTTTATTTTTATTATTATTATTATTATTATTATTATTTGTTTATTTTTTTATTATTTTTTTTTTTTTTCTTTTTTGGAATCCTTCTCTGGGTTTGGGGTTTTTTTTTTTTTTTGGTGTTTGTTTGTTTGTTTGTTTCTGTCTTTTATTTTAATTTGTTTCTAAGTGTCTGTCTGTGTGTGTGTGTCTTTTTTTTTTTTTTTTTTTTTTTCTCTCTCTCTATATGTCTGTCTGTGTGATATTTTGAAAGTAGACTTCTTACAAAGTGGGAAGGGGCTGGACGCGCTTTATAAGTGTTTACATAACCCCTACCCCACCCTACCCCCCTAAATATACAAAATTGATAATGAATGAAAAAAAAAGAAATTCATTATTTATCTATTTTTTATTTTATTTTATTATTTTTTTTTTTTGTTATTTGTTCTTTCATCCTTCTCCATTTTTTTTTTTTTTTTTTTGTTATTTTGTTATTTTCTCCCATTTTGCTTTTTGATGCCTGTCTTCACTCAATTTCCGCTTTTATTTTTAATTAATTTATTCAATTCACTTCTTTTTTTTTTTTTTTTCTTTTTCCAATTGCCTATTATTGTTTTCGCCCATACCTCTTTAACTAATCAACCAAACTAAATAATAATAATAATAAGAGCGTAATATCGCTCATGACTTCTCATTTATCAGGAAAATCAACTGAAATAAAAATAAAACCTCGTACTAATGACAGTTCACCATTAAAAATAACAACACCAACAACATCATCTTCAATTCATTTTAATAGTTCTTTACCAACAACAACAACAACAACAACAACACATTATCCTTCTATAGTGAGACCATATGATATGAGTACAGTATTTATAAGTAAAACTCTTTTTACTATCCCGACATCTGATATTGGAGTTTCATCATCTCGGTATCATCATTCTAGTCCTGCACTTATGACTTTTACATTAGATGGAAAACATATTTTTGTAGTTTATCGTTCTGAAACAAGTCAAAGAGATGGTGTTTCTATTGTATATGTTGTACGTCTTGGTTCAAGTAATCCTCCAATATCTGTTTGTAGTAGATTACCTATAGCTGATATATCTGGATGTGTACCAAACTATACTGTACAAATTGAATTAAATAATAAAGTTAATACAAAAGAAAAACAAGGAGAAGGAAATAAAATTAAAAGAGCTCAATCAGTACAAGAACTAGAAAAAGAAATAAATAATAAAAATAATTTTCAAAGTGTTAAATCTAGAAATTCTTTTCCACAATCTCAATCTGTTTTAAAATTATCATCATCATTACCATTAAATATTACATCAAAATTAAAGGATAAAAATGATGTTAAAACTACTAATAATAAAGAAAATTTTTATTCTTTTCTTGTAGCTGATGCTGCTATGCATGCAATTTGGGTTTTAGAAGTTGATACAGAATCATTATCTGCTCAGGTAGTTAATTCTTCTAATTATTTATGGAATGAGAATGATAATAATAATAATTTGAAAACTATTAATAATAAAAAAGAATATATGTTAAAACCTAAATCAATTTTAGGTGGAATAGAAGGATTTATAGATGGACCTTTTCATATGGCTCGTTTTTCCTCCCCTTCTGCACTTTGTTGGCGTATGGATGATAATTGTAATAATCAAAATCAAACTCAAATAAATAATCCTAATTGTGATGTTTTATTTGTGAGTGATACTGGTAATCATGCTATTCGTTATGTAAACTTTCGAACTAAGATGGTGCGTACTATAGTAGGAATTGATAAAATTCCAGGTTATCGTGATGGTGCCTATCGTTGCTCACAACTTCAAGAAGCTGCCTCTCTTTTTTGGTGTTCTGCTGGTCTTTTATTTACAGATACTCCGAATGGTGCAATTCGCCTCATTACAGGTCTCTCAAAGGTAAAAGAATCAAAAGAAAATAATAATAATAATAATAATAGACGGGCACTACGAGTATGGACTATTGCAGGAGGACTTTATAATAATTCAGGTCCTTACATAGATGCAGGAGAAGCCTCTCAAGCCTCTATTGGGGCCCCACGAGCATTAAATATTTTATTAGATGGTTCTGGGGTTCTTTTTAGTGATAACTCGCATCATTCGCTACGAGTTCTTACTTCTCGTGGGATTCAAACATTTCTGGCTCCGTTTGATTACCCAAATTCAATTTCTTTTCCTGCTGGATTAGTCTCCTGTACACATTGTTTACTTTGTAAAATATGTGTAAGTGATAAAGAGAAACATTTTGGATATATTGTAAGTAGTGGTGCTCGAAAAACAGTTTCATTGCTGCTGCCTTGCTCAGAAGAAGAAAGGAAAGAAATTGGAAATTTAGACTTTGGGGCATCGAATATTAATCTTATTACATTTTCACAAATGGAATATGTAAAATTGCAAAGTGGGGTAATAGGAAAAAAATATATTCGTCGAAATGGAAAGAAGAGTGAATATGAATCACAAATTTCACCATCATTACCTTTATCATCTACACAATATCAGCAACAAAAAGAAAAACAACAATTTTTATCAGTAAGTCATATCACACATAATCACAAAAAAAAGAAACTTAGGGATGCTTCATTTACAACAAAAGTACTTGTTTCTCCAATATTTTATCATAATTCACCAAAAGTTTCTATTTTAGTTGAAAAAGAAACAGAAATAAGTAGTTTTTTAAAAGCTAAAGAAACGGCAGCTATACGAAGACTATTTGAAATCTATACCCACTATGCTAATAAAAATAATAATTCACAATATATGTTATTACAAAAATATTCTTATACAGTTGATAAGTCTTTACATAATACAGATTATTTATATACACTTTCATTATTAAGTTTTTGGCGTTTTTTAGCACATGCTGGATATTTTGTTAATTGTTCATCAATTTTATCATCTTCTTCTGTAAATAGTAAAATGTTAATAGGGGCAATTTCAGGATTTACAACTGGTGAAAATGGAGATTGTATTCGTTGTAATATACAAGATTGGCGTGCTATTATTGAATTATTACATGAATTAAGTATAAAACAATATGGATATCATATGAAATCTACCATGGGTTTTAGTTTTTTTAGACGTATCATTCTTCTTCTTTATCGCTGGCAAAAACAAAAAGAAGAGCAACAAAAAAAGAAACAGGATAAAGAAAATCAAAATAAAGGAGAAGAAAGAAAAGTAGGAGGAGTAAATGATGATTTATGTCTTTTATTAAATACTTCATTAGAAGGAATTGAATTAAATGAAATTATCGCAGCTTATGAAGATACAATTCATCGAGTAGAATGTGCGAATATGCACTTATCTCAAGGAATAAAACAATCTAAAAAAAAAATTAAACCTACAGAAAAAGAAACTGGAATAAAAATATTAGAAGAAACAAAGGCAACAACAACATCATTATCATTATTATCACCAGTAATAGCTTCTTCTGAAAAGAAAAAAAATCAAGATGAGAATGATAAAGATAATAAAGAACAAAATCAAGAAGAAAAGGAACGACTTCTTGCCGCTGATGAAGTTTTACGTCTTCTTGTACGTAATGAGAAACCATTACGACAATTATTTTTTGCTTATAGTAAAAAGACTCCTATAAATTGTCAACAAAAGTTATCATCTAAAGTAAAGAAGGAAAAAATTATGGAACTTTGGTATCATCTTCGCTCTGTTTTACTTACAGGTGAAAATAGAGAACATACTTCGGTAGAATGGATTTCTGCTATTCCCTATACTAGATTTCATACTCTTTTTCACACTATGGATGTATTTCCTACACTTATTAGTGAATCAATGTTACAACGGGCTTTTGTAGATGCTTTAGTTACTCCACTTTTTCATCGACTACGTAGGGAAATGAATAATGTAAAAGAAGATAATGAAGAAGTAAATAAAGGAAAAAATAAAATTCAAGAACAAGAAGAAAGAGAAGAAGATAAAGATTCATGTTTTACTATGTTACATGAAGTAGAAAAACAGTTTGCCCGTGGTGGAACTGCTCTTACATTTCTTTCATTTGTTGAAGCATTTACACGTGTGGCCCTCACAACTTTTTCACTTTGTGGTAATCATGATCGAGAAATGTATCCAACTGCAGTATCAAAACTAGAGGCACTCATGCGATGGATTAATCGAGCTTTTGAGTTGGGTCGAACTCGTAAAGAAGAAGGAGGAGGAGGAGGAGGAGGAGGAAAAACAAGAAACCGTAATAGTGATAGTGTTGGAGTTTATGATGGAGTTTTGCGAAATAATTTCAGTGAGCCACCTTTGCATTTATTTGCATACCCTGCACGTCAAACTACATTATTTCCATCAGATTTTATGCTATTCGATATTAGTAACTAAGTTTGAATGAAGAAAAAAAAAAAAAAAAAATTGTATTTTTGTATATGCATATATTTATATAAAATAATAAGTGATGATTTTTTGTCATATGCTTAATTATATTAATAAATATTACAGATATAAATTTTAACCTTATAGACTAATTTATTTTATTTTATTTTTTTTCCTTTGTGTTCTTCACATTTATTCATACTGAAGTTAACCAAATATATATAAATACATAGTAAAGAAAAAAAAAAAGCAAGATACACATCCAGTAAAAGAAAAAAAAATTACAAAGATAAAACCAATAAAAAGCAAATCATGGGTTCTGCAGCATCACGTAAAAAGACTAAACCAGTTAATGCCCCAGCTGGTGGTACTGCTGTCGATACAAATCTAAAGCAAACTTTAATGACTCAAAATGAAGAAAAAGAAGAGCATAAAGAAGAAAAATTCAATACTCATCATGAAAACCAAAACATGTCTGCCGCTCTTGTAACTAATGAAACACAAGACACTCAAGAAGCCCCTATTGAAGTTGTTCTAAAACTTGGAGAAGCGTTCGAAACGCTACAAAATGCCTCTGATTGCCACTCACTCCTCAAGAAGTATTTGACAAAGGAAGTGTTTGAAGAGCTCAAGACAAAGCAAAC
>JASANY010000678.1:0-19775 GCA_030849755.1 Trypanosoma avium
ACGAATGGGGGGGGCGCCGCCGCCCTCATGCGCCCCGGGTCTCTCCTTTTTATTTGCCGTTCGGGGTCCTGGGAAAACGGGGGCGGCGACCTCCCCAACCCCATTCCGCCGCACAGCCCCGCACCGATTTTTTTCGGACGCCCCGCTCGTTTTGCAGATCTTGGTTTTAAAGGGCGGCCTCCGAGGCCTTTTTTTTTTTTTTTTTTTTCGAGGGGGGTGGGGGTTTGTTTTGAATTGTTTGGAAAATGTTTTTGGTTTTTTTGGGGGGTCCCCTTCCCCGGATGCGCGATCCGTTTGTTTGATTCGGTGGTGGTGCTAAATAAAGAGAAAAAAAAAAAATTATTTTTAGTTACATGGTATATATAAAAAAAACATTACATGATAAAATGTCTATGGATATTTGGTAGATGTTTAAATTCTTACCTAATAAAAAAAAACCAATAATTTTTTTTATTTGTATTTTACATTGATAATTTATAATTCTGGAAAAGGTTAAAAAAGATTTTTTTTTTTTTTTGAATTATTTACTGTATGTTTTAACACACTACTTGGTTGTTGTTTTTTTTTTTTTTGATTGAACTTAATCCTTATTTGAGAAACACCATATATCGCTATTTTGTAATTATTAAAATTGGAATTATTTTTATAAATAGAACTTTTTTTTTTTTTTTTCTTTCCTTTTATTACTGGTTTCTGCAATCTTAATGATGAACAACTATAATAATGTGAAAACGAGCTTTTTTTTTTTGTAGTTTTATCCCTTTTTCTTTTTCAATATATTTTTTTTTTTTATTATTTCTTTTAAAAGTCCGAGGTGTTTTAAAAAACTATATGCATTTTTTTAGTTCTTTAGAAGTGTATTATTATTATTTATTTATTTTTTTTCCATTGACCTTTGCATATAGTATAAATTTAGGGGTTGTTTTCACTCTTTGTTTTTTTCTTTCATAAGATTAAATTTTTATTATATTTATTTTAATATAAATTTTAATTCAATTATTATTATTATTATCTTTTTTTAATTATTTTCTTACGAGTATTTTTTTTTTTTTTAATTACTTTATCTTAAATAATAATAATAGAAAAAATGCCGATGATACTTAGAATATTTGAGTCTCCTTTTAAATAATTTATGAGGATTATTTATTTATTTTTTTTTGTTGTTGTTTATTTGCTTGTAGAGAAAGTCTTTTTTTTTTTTTTTTCTTTATTTAATCTACATCTTGCAAAATAAGACATGTTATTGAAGAGTTTAATAATAATGTTCTATTATTTTAATTTATTTTAATTTGTTTTATTATTATTATTGTTTTTTTTTTTTTTTTTAATCTATACACCATATATTATTAGAAATTTATTAGTTATGGATAAAGCAAGACCATTTGAATATGTATACCGTCTACCTGTTTCTACAGTAGAGGAGCTAAATTATGCCGAAGCTGTTTATGATCGTCAAGTACTTTTAAATGAAACATGGAATTCCTATGCATTAAGGAAAGGGAAAGTTGAAGAGGCAGAAGACGAACATGTTAAGTGGATTACACGAACCTGGGAGGATGAAGAAGCTGCAAGGATACAACAGAATTATCTTTTAAAAATAGCAGATGCTAAAGGTAAAGAGGAAATTGCTTTAAAAGAGGAAAAATTAAAACTTAAGCAAAAAAAATCTGCAGAAACGGTAGCACATGTTATGGCATTTGAAGATAATTTACTCGCTGATAAAATATCATGTCGTCATAATCTTTATTTAGACTTTGATGTTCTTCAACAAATGAAATTTCATGGGGAACAAAATATAATATCAAAAGCTGAAGAAATGTTAAGAATCTTTTTTGAAGAATGTGAAAAAGAATTACGCAATGGACTTTTTTTAATTGGAGAATGTAATCGAATTTTCTTTTTAATGAAATTAGAAGATAGATTAAGATATGAAGAAGAAGAAAGGCGAAGAATTGCTGAGGAAAAACGAAGAGCAATTGAAGAAGAAAAGCGAAAAGAAGAAAAACGTCAAAGAGAACTAGAAGAAGCTGAAAGACTCCGAAAAGAAGCAATAGAGCAAGCTAAAATTCTTGAAAGGAAAAAACGTGAAGAGGAACGACGTGCCAAGGCAAGATCTGAAAGAGAAAGACTTAAACAAAATCGAAATAATTCTATAATAGTTTCTCAAGAAGAAAATTTACAACAAATATCTTCAGAAAATGATTTATTAAAAAATATTGAACCTATTATACCAATATCAAAAAATTTGAATTTACAAGAGTTAGATAGAGTACGTATTATTTATCGTCGCCCTGAAGGAAATGATATTATTCAACTTATTAAAAATGCTTCTGAAATTTTAAGTTCTGCTGGTGATAATTCTTATGTAATGAATATTAATAAAAAAATGATTAAATCAACTGTTATTTGTCAAAATGGTTATTATTTGGGTGAATTAAATAGTGAAAAACCTATTCACCTTTTAGGTAAATCTATTTCTGAAAGTACTGCTATTTCTATTTCATCTGAAAAATTACATAATTTTTCGGTTTCTTCTTGGGAAGATTATTATTTATCAAATGTAGAATCTATTAAAAATAGTCGTGTAGATGAAAGATGTTTTTTATTTGATTTATCTCAAAATAAAAAAGATGAATCAATAATTTTTCTTCCATTATTATTATCTGAATTTAGTTATTCACCTTATATTTTTGCAATATCTCGTGATGGAGCTAATAGTTTTCAAGAAAATGAAGTAAAAGAAGCTTCAAAGGTAATTTGGGAACTTGGTTCTCTTATGGAATTGCAGTTTAAGAAAGAACGAAGGAGTCAATTATGTCAACAGTGTGTCGAATGGTTAACTTCTGTTACAGGTTGTGATAATTGTTATATATCATTGCAAAATGAAGAAAAAAATTCTATGATTTATGTAGCAGCTTCACCTTCTCATCAGTTTATGATTGGGAAAATACATACTCTTGAAGAAGAAAATAATGGATATGGTATAAGTTTTAATGCTTGTAATAAATCAATAAACTTTGGTGAATCTATGATTTTTTGTATTAATGATATAAATGATAATAGCTGTATTCCCTTTGAAAATCAAAAAGTAAAAAGATTTTTAGAAGGAGATAAAACAGGTAGTTTACTTATGGGAACAATTACAGGAGAAAATATAGATGGAAAATGTATATCGCTGGGTATAGTGTTTATGGATTTTATTGGTATGAATCGAAGGTTTTCCGATTCTGAGAAAGAAATACTTAAAACAGCTGTTGAAATACTTGCTAATTTACTTTTAAAAAATACACAAGATATTTATTTGGAAAAAGAAATGAAAATAGATGATGAAATTCAGGCATCTGTTAATTCACCAATAGTTTTTCTTAAATACCTTTGGAAACATACATTAGATAATTTAAACCGAATTTCACCAGGTCAATTATTAGAATTGGCAAGATATTTACATCCACCTCCTATTATTCCATTAGTTATACAAGCAACATTAATTATTGCACTTGGGTCAAAACCAAATAAAGTTGAAAAATGGGAAGATGCTAGAGAGAAAGTAACGAATGAACTTCTTATAAAAATGTCTAATTTTGATCCCACAGATCCAAAACGAAGGAAAAGAGCTTTTTTTATAAGAGCTAGAAAAATTTTAAAGGGATATGGAGCAAAGGATGTACTTGAAAAGGGATCATTTCCTGCAAGTTGCTTTTTCTCATGGACTTTTGCAGCGATTCTTTTAAGAAAACATGCTGATATTTTACGTAAAAGGAACCAAAAAGATGAAGTTGTTGTTGGTATAATTGATCAGGGATCAATAACAGAAGTGGAAGATGATCTTGATGAAGTTGATAATGATGGAGTTGAAAGTGAATTTGAAGAAGTGTAATTAGAAATATATATATATATATAAAATAACTCAAATAAAAGAAAACGGTAATATGGGAGGAAAAAAATATATATATTTTTTCTCAATTACAATACTTATGTAAAAAAAAAAAAAAATTATATATATATATCAGCTCATAAATAAAATGTAAAAAAATCAAAAAGTAGATCTATACATTTTTATGATCGTAAAAATAATTAAAGAAAAAGAGATTTTTTTTTTTACTGTGTATTTCTGTGCTTGTGTTTGTATATTTATTTATTTATTTATTTATTATGGGAATTATTCTTTTCCCCCCTTTTCTTTTTTTTTTTTTTTCTTTGATGCATTTGCTTCTGTTTAAATTAAAGGTTTTTTTTTTTTTATTTGTTATTTTTGTGGTGTTTAGGTAGTTATACATGCCCCCTAAGAGGCCAAAGCTTGAACATCTTCAATTAGTTCCTCAAGAAAAAGCTGTATCGATAACGGACACGTTAACCTTAGTTGTAAGAGGAGATGGTGGTGTTGAAATGCGTGTTAAAGAAAGTGGTATAGCGTCTGGTCCAACCGTTCCAGCTCATACCACAGAAGAAAATAACGAAGTGAAAAATTCGGTCATGGATAAAATAAGGTTTGAAGACCTAAGTATCGGGCGACAACTGGGAAAGGGATCTCAGGGAAAGGTAAAACTTGCGTGTCATCGTCCTACTGGAAAGATGTATGCACTAAAGTATATCCAGTTGGAAGGAGACACAGATGATATGCGTCAGGCTCTTGAGTCAGAATTAAGGCAAGTTAAAGCTCTAAGACATAAAAATCTTGTAACATCGCATGAAGCCTTTTTTAGGGATGGAATGATCTATATTGTATTGGAATTTATGGATGCAGGGAGTATGGTGGACGTACTTAAGAGGCATTCTAACGGTTTCAACGAAAAAATGTTGGCATATGTGGCAAGAGAGCTTTTACAAGGACTGGAGCACCTTCACAGTTCAGAAATGATTCACCGTGATATTAAACCTGTCAATATTCTTGCCAATTCTAAAGGAGAAGTTAAAATAGCAGATTTTGGTGTGGCAAAAAAATTTTCTGGTGGAAATGTAAAGACATCATCTGCCCTGGGTTCTGCTATTTATATGAGTCCTGAACGAATAAAAGGTGAAGAGTACTCATTCGGTAGTGATATATGGAGTGTAGGATTGACTATAGCGGAATTGGCTTTAAGGGTTTATCCTTTTGAATCAATGAAAAACAGCTCATTTGAGCTCCTAGGTGCTATTGCTAAGGGATCTGCAGAAATTAATTGGACAGCCAGTGGTCGTGAGCACAGTCCTGAGCTTATGAATTTTATCGGCCAATGCCTTCTTTTAGCAGATTCACGTCCAACAGCAACTGAGTTACTTCATCATACGTTCATTCAAAAAGCTGCAAATGTGGATCCGGGGGATGCTGGAAACTGGTTTATTACTGAATCCTAATTCCTCTATATATATATATATATATATATATTTATATTTGGTGAGGGTTTATAAAGTTGTGCACGATCTGGTATACTGTTCAAATATGTTAGTTTGTAGATAATATATTCCAATATACTAGTGTATATATTTATTATTATTATTACTATTATATATACATATGTTTCCTCCCTCTCTTCCTCATTTGGATTTTTATTTCTTTTATTTCATCCAATTTTTTTTTTTTTTTTAATAACATGTTTTTTTCCGTTTTTTTCTGTTTATATATATATATATATATAGGAATATGCCTCCAAAGGAGGGGAAAAAAAGCCCTAGGGCAGAAAAAGATTTGTTAGAAGAAGAACATCAATTAAATGAAGATATTATAAAAATAAGTTTACGTTTGTCAGCATTAAAATCTCACCATTTTAGCCGTCTTGAAGAAATAGCTATTTCACGGCAAGATCGAGATGAACTTCGTTCTTGTTGTGCAAGGTGTGAAAATGATCTGCATTCCGTGAATGTAGATAGAGTAGATATATTAACAGATTATGCACGTCAATACAAAACTGAAGAAAATGTTAAAGTGCTTGCGTGCATACAACTAGACGCGACATTAAATCGTCTTGAAGAGGAGAAAATAAAACTTTCTGAAGAGCTTAAGAAGACTGAGGCGGAATACGAAGGAGCTATCAATGCAACAAGGGTAGAACATGATTCTCTTTTAGCTCGTATTAGTGAATTGGAGAGAGAGTTTAGTGTTATTATGGATGACACGCAGACCAGAACTCCGCATGATTGGTCAGGATAAGTTTTTTTTTTTGTAGTATTTATGTATATTGTATTATATCTGTATATTTTTGTATATATGTTTGTATCATCATTTATGCATTTATTGTATAAAAGTTTCTCTGTTTTATATTAGAATCTCAATAAACAATTTTATATTTTTTTTTTTTTTTTTTTTTTTTAATGACCCCCCATTTGTTTTTGGTTTTAGATATGTATGATAGATTTGAAGAGTATGAAAATACTGTTGAATTCCCTTTTTATAGAGAAAATTTTGGTATTTCGTCATATGAAGGGGAAGGTTTTGGAGTTGATAATCGATGTAATTTAAAAATTAATGAGAAGAAAAAAGGGGAATTTTATGTCGCCTCTAATCTTCACCGAATTAATGATGTGGGTCAGTTTTCCATAGGTGCTCCTTTCTTTTTTGGTGGTATGAGCCAAGGAAAGCTTAATTTAAGTGAACTATTTCAAATAGAAAAAGATCTTCATTGTATTAGTAAAGAAATTAGCTCATATCATCCAGAAATATGTTCTACATTATTATTTAAACAAATACTTGAATCTATGAAAGTGAATACTAATTTAGAGGATAATATTCAATTATTAGAAGGTCAACTTCATAGTATAAATGAATACTATAATTATTTAACTAGTGATAAACTTTTTATTCCTGAGAAAACAGTTCAAAAAGTAACTGAAAGTATTAAATTTATCATGGCTTGTCGTACTTTAATTGATGCTTCGGAATCTATTTCAAATATTTATTCAAAAGTCTTAAAATCTAGTGTGATGCCTCCATTTAGAAAAAGTGATTTGAAGCGTGCTAGAGAAATTTCGAACCTTCTTGATGACATGGAAAAAGTAATTGATTCTTTGGAATCACGTGTGGATACATTATGTGTGGAGTCAGATTTGAGATTAAGTAGAACGAAAGTAAGTTTAAATAGTTTGTTGTGATGAATTTTCTTATTTAGTTATTATTATTTATTATTGTTGTTGCTATTATTTCTTTGATTAAAAAAAAAAAAAAAAAGAAGGAATTTGGATAAATATTTATATATATGTCATTTTCTTTTAATTTCTATCTCTTAAAAAAAAAAAAAAAGAGAAAAAAAACTAAATTCTTTTTTTTTTTTTTTTTTTCTTCTAGGTTTTTTTTTTGTTTTGTTTTTTATACATTTACTATTATTAATATAATTTTTTCCTTCTTTTGCCTTTATTGTGTTAGCCTATTTCTTTAAGCTTTTCAAGATGCTTGAAGAAGATAGGGAAGCTATTCGTAGAATGAAAGCTGATTTTGAGGCGATTGCAGAATTAAAAGAAAGTGAGTTTAAGTTAAATACTGGTTTTGAAAGACGTATGAATCATTATAGTACAGTGTATACTGCCGCAACACGAACTACTAATTCTAAATCTACTTCTGATCTTAGTGGTTATTACGTGGATGAACTCCTATATATGGACTTTCAAGAAATGTTAACACGTTATCTTCTAAAACACCGTGATTTACGGGCATCTTCAGAAATGCAATTATTTACTAAAATTTTAAAAGTGTGGGAGCATTATAAAGTTTTGATGAGATGGAACATAAAGGCCTTTGCCTATCTTTCTAGGTTCTATATTGTAAATTGCTCAAAACCATCCTTAGAACAGGTGGCTTTGAGTATATTTCTTGAACAAATATTAAAAAAAAATGCCATAACAGTGAGTCGAGTAACTCAAGAACTTCTTTGTTCTGAGAGAAATGGTGAGAGTGTAAACCGTGATCAAATTCGAGGTGCAATAGAGTTACTTTCATCTGTAACTATTGAAAAGAGGCAGGAAATATATTCTGAACAGTTTGTAAAACCATATTTGGCATTGACAAAGAGTTATTATAATGATCTTGTAACAGAATGGAGCAAATTTTGTACTCCGTCAGAATTTTTAAGTCGAATAGAAAGTGCTCATTGTGATGAGAAAGCTAGATGTATATGTTATTTTTCTCCAGAAGATAGACAAATTATTATGAAACAAGTTGAAGAAGTTTTATTAGACTCCCCTGTAACGGTTGAGAAATTATTTAAATCTAATGAAGGCTTTATTGCTTCATTAAAGAACCGTGATGAAATACTTTTAAAAATGTATTATAATATGCTTTCACGAAGTACTAAAGGACTTTCAAGTTTATCAAATTTAACGAGGGATGAAATTATTAGTGAAGGTGAAGAACGTTTATTACATTATGCTTGTGAGGAAAAAGAAATAGATTTTAAGTCTTGTGTTGTAAAAATGATGAAATTACAAGATGATTTTTTGCATTTACTTAGTCAATGCTTTAATGGTCATGTTATGATGTTAAAAGCTGTGAGAAAAGGTCTTGAAAAAGTTTTTAGTGGTAGTATTTGCAATTCTAAAGGAGATTCTCGAGGAGTTTCTTTCAGTGAACTTTTAGCATATTATGCAGATGCTGTTCTTCAAGGTGATGGGGGATCAGCTGAAGAAGAAGAATTAGAACGAGTAGTTACTGCATTAACCTATGTAGCTGATCGGGATACATTTCTTGCTCATTCTAGAGATTTATTAGCTCAAAGAATTCTTTTTCCAAGAAAAAAATTTGATGAAGTTACTGAAAGATCTCTTATTCAACGCATCAATCAACGTTGTGGTATCTCGAGTACGAGTTATCTTGAAGGAATGCTTCATGATGTAGATATTGCTGAAGGATTTAGAGCGACTGAAAGACTTGATGCTATAGGCGAAAAACCTCCATTTATATTAAATGTTTTAGTTTTAAAGAAAGGAATTTGGCCTCCAAGAATTCAAAGTGAAAATTTTACACCTCCTTCTATAATTCAAAATGTTTTGCGTGCATTTCAAAAGGTTTACCTTGAAGGAACAACTGGACGAGTACTTACATGGTCATACTCTAATAGTAGTGGAGATATAAATGCTATATTTAAGAAAGGTATTAAGACACTTTCTATGACTGGTCCTCAATGTTGGGTTCTTCTTGCATTTAATGATACAAAAGTATTAACTTTAAATGATGTAATAAACCTTTTTGGAATGTCTATAGAAGATTTAAAACCTGTTTTTCTTCCTTTATTAAAATGCTCTATACTTTGTAGAGAATCTGATTCATCTACACTTGAAGAAGAAGATAGGTTTTTTATTAATGAAGATTTTTCAAGTAAGTGGAAAAAAGTTCGGGTACCCACAGCTACAACTAAACGTATTAATACTTCTCGTACAGAAATTATAGCTAAAGAGGTTGAAGAAGATAGGAAACCTGCCATAGATGCTTGTTTAGTTCGTATTATGAAGAGTCGTCGTGTTTTAAGTCATTCTAGTCTTTTAGAAGAATGCCATCAAAAACTTTTATCTTTATTCTCAGCTGATACCAAAATGATTAAGCAACGAATTGAAGAACTCATAAGAAAGGATTATATTGAGAGAGACCAAAAAACTCCTGGCGTGTACAGATATACCGCATGAAATAATAAAATAAAAATTTATTATTATTATTATTTATTTATTTTATTTCCGTCAAAATGAACTGAAAGAACAATACCAAAAAAAAAAAAAAAAAAGTTATACGTAAAGTAATATTATAGTTGTTTCAAAAATTATTATTATTATTATTATTTTTTTTTTTTTGAAACTGTACATTATATATATATATATTCTTCTTTTCTTTTTTTTCTCTAAAGTTAAAATGAATTTTTTTATAGAAGATGTACAGGTCCTATTTCCATATAAATATATATACCCTGAGCAACTTGAGTATATGACAGAACTCAAAAAAGGTTTAGATCAGGGTGGGCATATGGTTCTTGAAATGCCATCAGGAACTGGAAAAACAACCTCATTACTTTCACTTCTTATAGCATATCTTCATCATCATGCTGATGAAAAACGTAAAGTTATTTATTGTACCCGAACTGTAGAAGAAATGACGAAAACTGTTGGTGAACTTCGTAAACTACTTAAATTATGGGAAGTTGAGGGAACATCTAGTAGACCATTATTAGGACTTTGCTTAACTGCAAAAAAAAATCTTTGTATTGAATCTAGTGTTGCATCACAACGTTACCCAGAAGAAGTAGATGCTGGTTGTCGTAATCTTACCGCACCATGGCAAAATGGAAGACGATGTGCTTATTTTGATACTCTAGAAAATGAACCTTTTGAATTACCTCCTGGAGCCTATTCTGTAGAAGATTTAAAGAAATTTGGTGAAGAGCATCAATTATGTCCGTATTATTTGGTTCGAAAAGCCCTAAGAGTTGCAGATATAGTGGTTCACTCCTTCCTTTATATTGTAGATCCTATTGTAGCAGAAGTAACTAAAGAATATTTAAATGAGAATACAATTGTTGTCATGGATGAAGGACACAATGTAGATGATGTATGTATTGAGGCGATGTCTCTAATTATTACTAAAGAGGATTCAATTCAAGCAAAGGAAAATGTGAAACAACTTAATGCAGCTGTAGATCATATGAAAGCTACAAATCGACAACAACTTCAAGATGAGTATGAACGGCTTATTAATGGTTTAGCAATGTCTCAATTAGCACGTTCTGTAGAGGGTGTTCCTGTTTCTGTTCATGCCCCATCTATCCCATTAGATATAGCAGAAGAATCTATTCCAGGGAGTTTACGGCAAGCAAATCATTTTTTAGCATTTATTCAACGATTAGTTGATTTTACTCATCGTGTAGTAAGTAGAGTTTCTCGTACCTATGTGGCAGATCCGTTAACTTTTTTAACAAAAGTAAAGGATGAATGTGCTGTGGATATTCGTCATTTAAGATATCTTACAGAGAGGTTAAAAGTTCTAATGAATACTCTTCAAATAACAAATTCGCATAAATTTCGTAATGTAGCTTTAATTGCTCAAATGTATATGACTCTCGCTACATATTATACTGATGATAGATATGAAAAACCGGGTTTTGTTGTTGTTTGTGAAGCTCATGATCCTACAAGACCTAATATTCCAGATCCAGTTATTCGTTTAGTTTGTGTAGATGCTTCATTAGCATTACGTGAAGCGTTTTCAAAGTACAAAAGTGTTGTATTAACATCTGGTACACTTTCTCCTTTAGATATATATCCTAAAATTTTGGGATTTTCACCAATAATTGCTAAATCTTTTCAAATGACTCTTAGTAGAAAATGTATAGCTCCTGTAGTAGTAACTAGAAGTACTGAAAGTATTAATATTACTACAGAAGAAGTTACTAGTAGTTTTAAAGTACGTATTAATCCTGTAGCACAAGAAACAGTTTCATTAGCTTATGAAGATTTATTACGTGGTCTTGCCAAGACTGTACCAGATGGTATTGTTTGTTTTTTTACTGGATATCAATATATGGGAGAAGTACTACTTGGATGGCATAGATCTGGTTTTTTAAAGGAACTTGCATTATATAAATTAATATTTGTAGAAACTCAATCTGTAGAAGAAACATCTATTGCTTTAGCTAATTATAGAAGAGCATGTGATATTGGACGTGGAGCTATTTTTATGGCTATTGCTAGAGGAAAAATAGCTGAAGGAATTGACTTTGATCGTCACTATGGAAGAGCTGTTGTGATGTTTGGTGTACCTTTTCTACCACCAAACGATGAACCTTTAAGACAAAGGATACATTGGATGGAAACATGTTTAGGTATTCCTGGAAATGAATATCGTAATTTTGACGCTATGAGACAGGCATCACAATGTATTGGACGTGTTTTACGAAATAAAACAGATTATGGTATGATGTTACTTGTCGATAGACGTTTTGCGTTAAATGATAAAAGAAAAAAATTACCTATATGGATTCAGCAGTGTTTAAAAGAAAATACTAATTTAAGTGTTGATGCAGCAATTGCAGTTGCACGTGGTTTCTTTAAAGAGATGGCACAACCTTGGGAACAAGAACGAGATCTTGGAACCACTTTGTTTTCTGAAGAGACTCTTGCTCGTAAGGGATTTCTTAAACCATCGAAAAGTTCTACGATTATAAGGAATGAAGGAAAGTGTAATAATGCTGCTGAAGTTGTTCACAATGAAGAAAATTCTATACATGCAGTGAGGGAACCGGAAAATCGAAAACGATCCAGGGGTCAAAGCTAATAGTTTATTTATTAGCTTTTATTTTTTATTTTCTTGGTAATATATATATATATATATATATAAAGAGAGAGAGAGAGAAATAGTTGAAGAATATATGGGAGTTTCTGATATTTGATAGGGAAAAATATTCTATCCCCTTATTTCTTACCTTTATTAAAAGGATTTTTTTTTTTTTTTCCCCTTTGTATATATATATATATATATATAATGGAGTTACTTCAGGAAAGTTTTTTTTCATGGAACGCTGTATATATAGCCTTAACGTTTCCTGCGTTTGTAATGGCTCTTAATTTCATCATTGGGAATTGTTTATTGAATGAATTTATGGCTCATACTCAATTAAATAATAATCCTAAAAAATATTATCAAATTATTGGAAGAATGATCATTATATTTATAATGGGTTTATTTATTTGGCAATATTACACCTATATGATTCAGACAAGGATGGAATGTATTCAGTGTTGTAATCTACCGGTTTACATGTGGTATTCTTTTGATTGGATATTTTGGGGAAAAAGAAATATTTCCTGGAATCTACTTTTTAATTGTTCTATAAATGAGGTTTGTTATTTATTATTATTTATAACACACATAATACTTTTTTTTATTTGTGTATTAAGTAAACCTCAAGTAAAAGAAGGTTCACCACGTTGTTCATTCTGCAGTAAATGTAGAGCTTACGTAGAGTGTATGGATCATCATTGTTTAATAATTAATAATTGCGTTGGATTAAGGAATAGAAAATTTTTTTTGTGTCTTCTTGGTGTATGTTTTTTAAATATGTTATATCTACTTCTTATGAAAGGTAGTTGGGCCTATCAAGAAGGTGGTATTATTATATTAATAGGACTTATTTTAGTTATTTTTATTGCAGTGTTAAGTTCTTGTTTACTCTTGGTTCAATGTTTTCTCATTAGAAAAGGTAAAACAACTTTGTCTATACTTAAAGAAAGACGTCAATCACCTTTAGGTATTTTTGGTGCTTTATTTTTCGATTAAATGGTGAATTGATGTTTTTTTTTTTTTTTTTATTTAAAATCAATTCTTCTATTGAAGTAAATAAGAATCATATATATTTTTAAATATTATTATCTATTTATTTATTTGTTATTATTTATTTTATTTTTTTTTTTGTGGTGGAGATGGTAGAAGGGAAAGATTGTTAAAATTAATTTATTTGCAGGGTATTAACGATTTATTGCTATGTGATTTACCCTTATTTTTCTTTTATTCGTTTTTTTTTTTTTTTTTTAAGGAAATAATGCCGGTGAGAAAAAAGCAGCGTCGAGACATTGTTGTCACGGATACAGATGCTGTTGATAGTGTTGAAGAAAAAAATGAAATGATTATGGTGCGCCTTTTGGACGAAAATGGAAATCTTGCTGGAACACAAATTCTTCTTCCTGTTACAGCAACACCAAAACAACTTGATGAATTATTAACTTCTATGCTAAATGAAGATGCTGAAATAACCCCATATGCATTTTTTATAGATGGTGAGCAAGTCAATAATAGTGTACGTGATACACTATTCAAGAAACAACAAGAGTCTTTCGTTGATAAAATGCTTAAAGAAGGAAGACGTGTTAGACCACAAGACGTAGATAATTTATTATTTGAATTACCAGAAGAAACAATTGTTGATATTCAATTTAAACCTCAGGCAAAATTTAAGGTAAGACCAGTTACACGATGTGCTGGTACACTTGATGGACATAGTGAGGCAGTACTTATTGTGAGCTTTTCTCCTGATGGTGAAGTTCTTGCAACTGGGGGAGGTGATAAAGAGATACGGTTATGGGATGTTCATACATTAACTCCAACTGAAGAACTTAAAGCTCATACAAGCTGGGTACAAGTTTTATCATGGTCTCCTGATGGAAAAAATCTTGTAAGTGGAAGTAAAGATGGTACCCTTATTGTTTGGTCACATGATGGAACATATGGAAATTTTAAAGGTAAAAAACATAAAGCTCATTCAAGTTATTTGTCACATGTTTCATGGGAACCATTACATAAGAATGATATCTGTGATAGATTTGTTTCAGCAAGTAAAGATGCTACTCTCAAAGTTTGGAAAACTGTTACTGGTCTTCAATTTTCTCTATCTGGTCACCAAGCTTGTGTAACATGTGTAAAATGGGGTGGAGAAAATTTTATATACTCTTCTTCACAAGATCGAAGTATAATTGTTTGGGACGCTTCAAATGGATCACCAAAAAGTATACTTCGTGGACATGCACATTGGGTAAATTTTGTTGCACTAAGTACTGATCTTGTTATTAGAACAGGTGCTTTTGATCATGAAGAAAATAAATTTGAATCTCGTTTGGCAATGCAACAACATGCGGAAAAAAGATATCAAGAAGTTGTATCTCGTCTTGGTGGTCATGAAAGGTTAGTTAGTTGTTCAGATGATAATACCATGTTTTTATGGTCACCACAGCAACAAGTAACACCTTTAGGTAGAATGACTGGACACCAAGGAGCTATTTTTCATATTCAATTTAGTCCTGATGGAACTATGATTGCATCTTGTTCAGCTGATAAAAGTGTTAAATTGTGGAATGCCTCTGATGGAAAGTTTATCGTGACATTTCGAGGTCATGTAGCTCCTGTATATCATGTAAGCTGGAGTTTGGATTCTCGTCTCTTGGTTTCTGGTAGTAGAGATTCTACTTTAAAACTTTGGTCAGTTTCAACACGGGAGCTGGTGGAAGATCTTTCAGGTCACAGTGACGAAATTTTTTCTACGGATTGGAGTCCTGATGGTCAACGTGTGGCTACAGGTTCAAAGGATAAAAAAGTTCTCATTTGGGTTCATTAATACGAGTAAAAAATTTTTTTTATATTATATATGTTTGTTAGTTTAAGGTAAGTAAAATAGAATACATATAAATATTTATACATATTAAATTATTTCTTGTTTTATTATTATTATTATTATTATAATTTTTTTTTTTTTTTCTTGAGAAAAATAATCTTTTAAAATATTAATGTTTGTTTTCTATTCATATTTTTTCTTTTATTTTATTATTGTTTTTTTATTTTTATTTTCTAAAAAAAAAATATACATACTCTTAAAAAAAGAAAAAAAAAGTTAAATAAGTTAATAAGGGTGATAATGTCTACTCTAAAGAAAGAAAAATCTCAGGAAATGCCTGTTAAGGAGAAAGCTCAATGTGAGCTGCCGCAATGGACGAAGGGGACTTATGAGATTAACTGGGTGGCTGTTGCAGTCCTCGTTTTACCACCACTTATGGTTTTTTCAGCTATTTTTGCAGGTATTCCTTTACAGCAAAATACTTTGATTGTGGCTTCTTTTTTTTATATTTTTAATGGCATGATCGGAATTACAGTTGGATATCATCGCCTTTTCTCCCACAGAAGTTTTACTGGACACCCAATATTACAGTGGATTTGTGCATTTGCAGGTGCGGGAGCTTTTGAAGGTTCAGCAAAATGGTGGGGTCGTAATCATCGAATTCATCACCGTTACGTGGATACCCCTAAGGATCCATATGATGCTACTCGAGGTTTTTTTTACTCTCATATGGGATGGATGATTATGAAACAAAATTACGGTTTACTTGGTAAAGTTGATGTCAGTGATTTTAAGTATAACAATATTATTCAGTTTCAACATCGACATTTTTTTAAAATGGCCATGTTTTCCGGTATTATTCTTCCAACTTTAATTTGCGGTCTCGGATGGGGTGATTGGCTTGGAGGTTATTTCTATGCTGGACTTGCAAAAGTAGTTTTTGTACATCATTGTACTTTTTTTATTAACAGTTTGGCGCATACAAGTATGTTTGCTGCTGTACAAAATTATTCTGATCGTCACACCTCTCATGACTCTATGGTATGTGCTTTACTAACTTTTGGTGAGGGATACCATAATTTTCATCACGAATTTGCACAGGATTATCGCAATGGTATTAAATGGTATCATTTTGATCCTACAAAATGGACTATTCGTCTCTGTGAGTTTCTTCGTTTGGCTTCAAATCTTGTGCGTATTCCTAATAATGTAATTGAACAAAATATGCGTAAACTTCGACGTAAACATCTCTATGAAGAAATTTCATTCCTTGAAAAACGTTTGAAGGAACTTGAACTTCCCATAACTGAAGAATACACTTGGAGTGACGTTGAAAAATTTGTACAACAAGGACAAAAGTTAATTGTGATTGGTGATGATGTGATTGATTTACAGAAATCTGTTCCTACAGGTTCTGGCTACACACATACTGAAAAGAATATTGTCTGGTACGATGCCCATCCAGGAGGGAAAAAAATATTGGAAATGTATGTGGGGAAAGATGCTACAGAAGTTTTTCATGGTGGGATATACAAGCATTCCCTTGGCGCTGAAAATATTATTCCACACCTTCGTGTGGCTAAACTAAAAAGATAATAAGAAACTTATAAAGTATGACAAAAAAAAAAAATAATAATAATAAAAAGAAAAAAAATGACAACGACGGTACACTCGCTCAGTTGTCAAAAAAAAAATAATAATAATAATAATAATAATAATAAAAATTGCTATTATTATTAAAACAAGTTATTGGTAAATATACAAGTTATTGGTAAAGGGGCACTAGTTTGCCGTCTTTTCCTCAAGAATAAATAAAGAAAACAAGAAAAGAAGAAAATAAAAAGTTGATCGTACAATAGAAAATTTCTTGTTTTCTTTTTTTTTTCTTTTTTTTTTCATTTCAATCCACTCTCTCCCATTTTCTCCTAGTATTGTTTACGTTCTCTCTTTTTAAAAATTTGGTAATATGTGGGTGAGGAACTCACTAATGTGGACCTACACCAGCATCTTCCGAAGGAAACTATGAGTCCATAATAAGGAATATATATATATATATATATATATGAACAAAAAAAACAAAACAAAAAAAACAAAACAAAAAAAACAAAAACAAATTGCCCAGGTAAAAATTTTTAAGGATTCACCTCCCTCACAACATCTATGATGTGATTTAAGATTTTTGTTATTATTTTTATATTGTTACTTATTCATAATGTATATAAATTTTATTTTGGAGTATTAATGTTTAACTTAATTAGAAAGATTATTCTTTTTGATTATCTTACTTTTATCTTTACTTTTCTTTCATATATTTACAAACAAATATTTAATTTTAAGAAAATAACGAGTATATACCAAGGGAAAAAAAAGGGGGAAAAAAAATCAATGGCTATCTCTGAAAAAAAATGTCTTCGTATTCGTGTGATACTATATGTAATGTTCGCTCTTTCATATGCGATTGGTGTCATAATATTTATTCGGGATTTTAACAATTATTTGGCTGCTTTTGGTTTTGGAATGGCCTGTTTTTTTATTGCCGTTTCTACATTGTTACATGCTATACCGAACAAAAAACTTTATAATCTACTCAAACCTGGAAGTAAATCACGAATTATATTTCAGTCTGGTGTCTTAATTATTTCTCTCGCATTTGTGGGGTTATCTCTTTATGCTCTTGCACGAGGTATTATGCTGAGGCAGGCATGGAGAGGAGATTCATATTTTTGTTCATTTATTGCACTTCTAACAGCTGGAAAGTGGTGCTTTTTCTGCGGTTTACGTATTAATGGAGTGCGTAATCAGCCTATCGAAAACGAAGTAAATATTGATGAAAAATCAAGTCTTTTTGAAATTCACCCCCCTGAAATAGAGGATGGGAAAAATAATAATAAAATTATTTAGAACCAGAAATCAGTTATATAGACAGAAATCAATTGAAGCTATATGAACAATATTAAAGAATAAGAAAGAAAGAAAGAAATAATAATAATAATAATAATATATATATATACCAACAACTTCAAATAATTAGGGCCAAACTTCTCACTCTCTTTCTCTCTCTGAAAATAACAAGAGAAGGTATTCAACAACTTGCCCTCCTTTTCTAAATTATATTGAAATGATTTTATGAATATTTTAGGGGAAAAGGAAACTTTTTTTCTTTTAAATTTAGGAATGTTTTTTTTTCCCCCCTATATTCTCTATCTGTTGATCTCGTGTAATTTCTTATTGTTATTCTTATATATATATATATATATATATATGTGTTTTTTTTGCGCCTTTTTTTTTTTTTTTTTAATCTAGAAAAAGTTTGTTTCTATTTATGTGTGTAAATGCTAATATTAAGAGCATTTCATTTATTGTAATAATTGTTGCAGTATTAATTCTTTTGACGTTTGAAATAGACTTAAAATCTTACAAAGATGATGAGTGTATTGGAGTTCCTATATGTAATTCTCAACATGGTCTTATCGGTAAGGTAATGTGCTCCTTGTTTCAATATCCTTTGAATCTTGACCGAAAAGATTATAAAAAGGAGGTTTTAAACAGAGTTACGCGATTTGCTCAGCGAAATTTGAAAGGGCAACGTCATGTTATAGAAGCAGTTATAAAAGATATTTCTGTTAAACTTGAAAATCCTGATAGACCTTTAGTTTTACATTTTGCTGGTGATAATGGTGTGGGTAAAACTACTCTAGCGCAACTTATTTCTCTCGCTCTTGGACTTCGATGTCGTGATTCTACATGTTCAGTTGGTGATTCTACGTTAGTACTTTCTGGAGTAAGTTTTGATGGTTATTCTGTTGTGGAATTTCGTCGTGATGTTGTTCAAAAAATAGTGCAACATGCCAATTCATTTCCAAAAAATGGTGTAGTCATTATTAACGACCTCGGAGCATTACATCCAGATCTTGTACGTGTATTATTACCATTACTAGGTAGAGCCTCTGTATTCCCTGAGGCTCCTGGAATACAACTTTGTCGTTTAACTGTTATTATAACAACAGATTTCGGACGACAAGGTAGAACACAAGGGAAGAGTTTAATTGAAATGCGTCGAATTGTTGAAGATGATTTTAAAAGTCTTTATAGTCACTTGTCTTCATCTATGATTCAAACTTATCCGTTTCTTCCAACATCACTTACAACTGCTAAAGAAATTGTTCGGTTGACAATTAACGATTATAAGTGTAAAAATAAAGATATTATTAGTGAAATCTATGTAAGTGAAGATGTTATAGCTTGGTTTATTGATTTAGTTCGGGATGATCTCCCTATGGAGAATGGTCGTTGTGTAGCCAATGCAGTGACAGCTATTATTGGACCTATTATCTCAAAATACCTTTATGAAATGCCTACTAGCCAAATATCATTGCGTGTTGATCTCAATGATGATGGTTTGGTCACAGTTATTCCTACACAGTAACTAACGATTATAAATAATAATAATAATAATGTTTTTTTATGTTATTAATGTAGAATGAAAATTTATATTTATTCTTTCTTATTTTTAACTACACACCTACATTGTTTAAAAAAAAAAAAAAAAACTTTTTTTTATTATTTCTTCTTTACATACCATTGTTTCTTTTTCTCTCTTTTTTTTTCTTGTTTTATTTTTGCTGTATAGGAGCCTCTCTGAAGCCTCGAAATGCCTCCCAAGTTTGACCCCAATCAAGAGCTCGTCGTGATTGTGCGGGCGGTGGGTGGGGAGGTGCCCGCGACGGC
>JASANY010000679.1:0-19896 GCA_030849755.1 Trypanosoma avium
GCTACTCCAGGAAATGTCCAACATGTTAATCTTTGTAAATTACGTCGTCTTCTTCTAGCTTCAATATCAACTGAAGGAATACCAAAAACGATTAAATAATTTCTTTCACTCCAAGTTCGATAAGTTATTTCTGAAATATAGCGTAGAAAATAATTATTAAAAGTATATATAGTCATATTATTATTGGTAGCAATAGTGGGTCGCGATGTAGTTACATGCTCAACTATTGAGACATTATTAGGGGAGTAAAATTTATTAAGAAAAAATGTTGTTGCAAATCCCAGAATAAAGCTAATAAAGAGCACAAATAAAAAAAGAATTTTGGCTGCTCTGGAATTTATAAGTTTCATCTAATATAGGGTATAATACTATAAAAAATGTGTTTTATTTGAATTATAGTAAAGAAATGTCAAAAATAAGAGAACATAAAAAAAATAGTTAAAAAAAAAAAAAACTGGAGAGAATTATTCAGTAATATCTTATTATTAATTTTTTTTTTTAATCTATTTTTTGGGGGTACGATATGATATTATAATTAAGAAAAGAAAAGAAAGAGAATAAATTATAAATTAAAACCAAAAAAAAAAAAATATATATTTGTATGGATAACTCTCATAGTTTATCATCAGCTGTGCCTACCACGCAACGAGCAACTCTCTAAAAAAAAAAAAAATAATTTTTAAAGAAAGTATTAAAAAAAAAAAAAAAAACGAATCAGAAAAAAGAAGAAAAAAGGCCCTAAATATCTGTAAAAAGGATTAAGATGAAAAATATAGTAATTTCAATTAAAAGACCAAATAAAAATACAAGAATAAAGGAAAAAAGTGTACTATTGTATTCCAGAAAAAAAAAATATTTCATAGAAAAAAAAAAACCGAAATACATAATTTCGACATAATCAATAATAATAATAATAAAAAAGAATACAAATCTGTCAGCATTTAAAAGTAATAATATTCCCTTTTCGACGCCTTCTTCGTCTAGGAAAGGTATTCGTCATATTTCGAAAACGTTTCATGAGTTTCTCATAGTCACTTTCTGATAAATGATGAATCATTATTGAACGATGAGTAACATTCTTTAATATAGGTCCTGTATGAATATTATGAAAATAACAGCTCCTTTCATTTACTAATTTAAAATTACCTGAGAAAGACTTTTTAATTACTAGACCAATCATAGCATCTTCAGCTTGCATATTTAGCGAAAAAAAGGCAGGTTCAAGTTCTTTACTGTAAGGTAAATTAATAAGATAAAGCAGAGGTTTATATGAAACAACATATTCAACAATATTCTTAGAAATAGTATAACAAGCACCATAAATATAAAAAAAAAGTTCTGGTTGATTATGTAATGCTAAAGTTCCCCAATAAATAGAATAAGTTGGGAGTTTACGTAACTCACCTAGATATTGAGGCACTCGTAAAAATATATCATCATCTCCTTTAGCAATATAACTTGTATTAGGAAATAATTGAAGAGCCATATCAAACCAATGAAATGTTTTTCGACTCATTCCTATTTCTGCTTCTATTCCCCATTTTCCACTACCACCAATTTGTTTATTAGTTGAAGATTTCCCTTCATTCATTGGTAAAGTAATTACATCCTCCCACAACTTAGCTTCTTCAATTAATTCATTAGAATAAGTATAATTATGTGAAGGATGTCTTGCAAGAATATATAATACAAGCATATCTCCAGTAAAGTTATTAGACCTTGTTGCGACTCCAGGAAATGTCCAACATGTTAATCTTTGTAAATTACGTCGTCTTCTTCTAGCTTCAATATCAACTGAAGGAATACCAAAAATAATTAAATAATTTCTTTCATTCCAAGTACGAAGAGTACCAAGAGGAATATATTGCAGTGATTCTAATATAAGCATATTATTATTTAAATAAATTACAGTACCGTTTTTTGTAAAATTAGCCAAATCAGTAGTTTTTCGTACTAAGGGTAACCCCATAAAAGAAACACCAAATATAAGTAGTATAGCTATACCCGCTGAGAAAAGAAATAATACTCGAGGCATTACTCTTTTCTTAAGCAATCTCATATCTAATCCTATTCCATCAAAAGAAGGAAAAAATATATAAAATAATTAATTAAAGCGATGAGAGTTTTTTAAAAATTAAATTAAAAAGATTTCATCAAATATGTACTCTTGTATACCTGCAAGCAAAAAAACACAATAATTTGTTTTCCAACTAAAAACAAGTTATTATATTTCCCCCACCATCCCCCTATTATTTCTATATATTTCTCTTATTTACTGAGGGAGGGCTGAGCCCAGTGACCCCCTACTGAAGGCGTGGGTTAGTGGGTGGGAGCCAACACACAAAGTATTAATAGACTTTTAATATAAATATAAATAAAAATGAATACATATAAATATTTATATAGTAAAACAGGAGGGGAGTGAGAAAGATATTAATTAAAACTGTTTACACGAACAACAGCATTCTAGTCATAAACCTTCGATAGGCATCTTTTAACAAAAGAAAATTCAAAAATAAATAAAAACACATATAGTTTTTTTTTTGTTTTGTTTTATAAAAACATTATTTTTCTTATATCTCTCATAGTCGTATAAAAGTGTAAGAAATATATTGCTTGTTAATGATAATGAAAAAATATATCTTAATTTATATTCCCTAATATCAAAAAAAAGAAAAAGAAAGAAAAAAAAGAGTAAATGACATCCTTAAGAAATATATTTATATAAAAATATTAAAAAAAAATTAATTCCAGATTATATGGCAATCATCACATCAAATAAGACGAAGAATTTCTGTAGTAGTAGTTAAAAAAATTCCCTAAAAAACAAACTCTCAAAACGCCTAAAAATAATGCTAGCCTTTCAAATGAAAAGAAAACAAAAATCAGAAAATATATATATACCCACATACAAAAAAAAAAAAAGAGGAAAACAGTAAAAAAATAGCATATTTCTAGGAGGGAAAAAAAAAAAACAACAACCAAAAGAAAATATGATACTTTAAAAGTTTATCTTTTAAGATAAAAAAAAAAATCACTTTTTTTTTTTTCATTGAAGGGTTCTTTTCTACAAAAAAGCAATTTAAAACATAAAGTATATAAGAAAACACGCCACAAAAACACCAAGAAACATGAAGAATCCTATTAAAGTATAAAACGAATAAAGAAAAGAGAGAAAATAAATAAATAAACAAACAAACAAAAAAGACAAAAAAAAAAAAGATTGTACCATTAAAAATAAAAGCAAAAAAAAAAAAAAAACTCAATCCAATCGCAATGTTTCAAAACAACATGTATAAAAAAAAAAAAAAAAAACATCATAAAGAAAAAAGAAAAATAAAAGCCTTCAAAAACAAGAAAATTGAATTTGATTATCAGTTAATATTTTTTTTCGTCTTAGATATGTTGAAGTGTTTTTTAAAAAAAATTTCATTATCTTTTCATAATCACTCTCCCATAAATGATGCACCATGATAGAACTTGCTCGAACTGGACGAAGCCTCCCTCCAAGATGAATATTATGAAAAGAACATTTATTTTCAATTACATATAAAACTTTTACTTTAATTATTAATTTAAATTGTAATTCATAGATAACACAACCAACCATCTTATCTTCATGATCCATACAATATAAAAGAAATTCCTTTTCAAGTTCTTTACTATAAGGTAAGTGAACAAGATATTGAATAGGATTATATGAAACAATTTCATTTACTAAATCCCTTGACAAAGTATAACAGGGACCAGAAGCATATTTAAACATCAAACGAGACATTTTCTTTTTTGATATTTTACCATGCATACCACCCCAATATATTCCTTTACGAGGAAGTGATTTTAACTCAATTAAATATTGAGGCACTCTTAAAATCATATCATCATCCCCTTTACTTAAAAAAGAAACATTAGGAAATAAAGAAACAGCTAACTCAAACCAATAAAATGTTTTTCGACTCATTCCTATTTCTGCCTCATTACCCCAGTAACCTAAACCTCCTATAGTTTTATTAGTAGAAGATTTACCTTCATTCATATTTAGAGTTATTATATCATTCCATTCATTAGCTTCTTTAATTAATTCATTAGAATAAGTATAATTATGTAAAGGATGTCTTGCAAGAATATATAATACAAGCATATCTCCAGTAAAGTTATTAGACCTCGTTGCTACTCCAGGAAATGTCCAACATGTTGATCTTTGTAAATTACGACGTCTTCTTCTAGCTTCTATATCAACTGAAGGAATACCAAAAACAATTAAATAATTTCTTTCACTCCAAGTACGAAGAGTACTAAGAGGAATATATTGCAGTGATTGTGATATTATTACATTATTATTTTTTTTATTTGTTAAATTAACTACAGTAGCGTTTATTGTAAAATCTGTTATATCATTAATTTCTCGTACAGAGGGTAACCCTATAAGCGTAAAAGAAAATATAAGTATTATAGCTATAGATGCAGATAACAGGAAAAATACTCGAGGAGCTACTATTTGTTTTACTAACATTTTACTTAATAGTATTCAGTGTCTAAAATAGTTTTTTAAAATTTTTTTTTACTTTAAATATAATAAAATGTTTAAAACAAAATTAAAAAAAAAAATAAATAGTTTGTAAATAGAATGTGCAAGTATTTTGGAAAAAAAAAGTAATATATGGAAAATATTTCGGAACAAGTGTAAATAAAAATAAATCTGAGGTATTTTGTTTTCTTTTAATACAAGAGTAATTTAAAGTCAGTTTCATTTATTTAAAGAAATTATCTTTTCATTTTATTATTAACAACATTAAAAGAAGAAAAAGAGAGAGGTGTAATCATGTCAAAGTATTCTTAAGATTCACTATTAGAATCATAAATATATAATAGATAACATAATTAAAAGCAAAAAAAAAATAATATAAATTTTTTGATAGTAAAAATTATAATTGTTCATTTTTTTTTTTTTGTTTGTTTATTCTTTGGGGGTTAAAGAAAATAATAGACATCTATTATTTCTTGTATAAACTTGAAATTTTAATACTGTACTTAAAAATAATATTTAAAAGATTTTTTTTACGAATACGATAATTATAAAAAAAAAAAAGATATACCTCACTCTTTATTAAATAACTTCGATACTTTACTCTAATAAAGTTATAATAAATTATTAGAATTGCTGCCACTATTATAAATATTATAAATATTATGTGAAGAAGACTCATTAATTAGTAAAATTTCATTAATATTCTTAGAAGAAAAGAAGAACTTCTAATTATTATTGTGAAATATAATGATTCTTTTTGATCTTCTGCAGGTATATGAATATCATATATTTCTGTTTGTATTGTTTGCTTTCTATTCTAATATCAACTTTTTTAAAGATTATTTTATGTTTTATTATTTTTATTAGTATTTATTTTGATGTATTATTATTATTTCCCCCCCCTTTTTTTTTTCCTTTACAGCTCCTATATATGTTTAAGAGAAAAGAATATTAAGAGAAACAAAAAGAAAAAAAAAAAAAGAGAAATATGATTAAATATTTAGATATATATATCTACATATATTTATCTAGAAAGAATAATTGAGAAAAAAATGAGTATTATAAATAGAACATATATATATATATATATAAACAATAACAAAGACATACATACACAAAAAAAAAACCGGAAACATTTTTTTTTTTTTTTTTTTTTTTTTTTTTTAATAAAATGAATCAACATCCCCATATATAAATATATAAATATATATATAATTATATATTACATTTATATGAGGTAACACGTACATGAGTGGATGAATAAAATGAAAATAGAAAAAAAAAAAAAATAAACAAAATACATGCAGCTGGAAAAAAGAGAATACTAAAGAAAAAAAAGTAAAGAAAAAAAAAGAAGCCTAAAAAAAAATCAAATTAAAATTAAAATCAAAAAAAAAAAATTAATTATACTCAAATATAGTTTTTTTTTTATGTTTTCTACTACATGTAGAGACTAAGTTAAATAATAATAAAAAGAGTATAATTAATTTTATTTTATTTTATTTTTTTTCTTTCTCTTTTATTCTTTTCATTCTTCTTAGTATTTCTCTAAATTCCACCATGTCTTCTTCTGCAGTTCAATTATTATCATGAAATCAACAAAAAAATTCTTTTCCTTTTCGTTCTATATATATATATATATATAAATAAAAAAATATATTATTTTCTCTTTGTTTTGTTTCTTTTTTTTTTTTTTTTAATTTATTATTAAAAAAGCACACCTGTGTACCAAAATAAAATAATAACAATAATAATAATATTCAAAGAAATTTTTTAATTTTCTGTGAAATTATTTTGTGCGTTTTTTTTTTTTTTTTCTGTTGTTGTTACAAGTTCGTACGCCCAAATGTTTTTTTTTTTTTTTTCTTTTTAGTCTTAATATTCATTATATATAAATTTTCTTTACTCCTTTTATTTTCATAAACAATATATATATATATATATTTATTTATATATATATTTTCTTATTATGTATTTTTTTTTTTTTTTGCAATGAATTTAAAGGGTATACAACCTTTTATACACAACGAAATAAAGTAAAGAGCGCACACACAAAAAAAAAAGAAAAAAAAAATATATATATATAAGTGTCAGTAAGAGTGGGTTATAAAAATATATGTGTATATATATATTTCTTTTTTTTTTTAATTATAAATAAATAAAGCTGTATTTCCCTCCTTCTCTTAGATATAAATATAAATATATATTCAAATAATAGTTTACCTATACCCCTCCCTTTTCTATTTTTTTTTTTTTTTTTTTTTCATGTATTTAATTTTTTTTTTGTTTGTTTGTTTTTTCCCCCTATTTTTATTTCTACATTTTCTTTTTTTTTTTTTTTCTTTCCTTCTTTAGGTTTATAGTAATAATGAACAATTAAGAATGTAGATAGTTTATGCATGTGAGTATGAATATATATGTAATTTTTTTCTATTTCAACCTCTTCATTATAAATATATATATATATATATATTCTTTTTTTTTCTTTCTTTTTTTTTTTTTATTATCTACTCCAATATTTTTAGTAGATAGACTTACATATATACATCATTCGTAATTTTATTTTCTTTTACCCTATTTTCAATGTATCTTTTCGTTTTTTTTTTTTTTTAATATTTATTAAAAAATTCTTTACAATTCCTTTTCATTATTTGTTTTGCTGTTATTTTCCTTCTCACTTAATTCCATATGTCCATTACCATTCATCACTGGAACAATGTGATTTTCTCCATTTCCATTTATTTCATTTTTCTTCTTTTTAATAATATCTTCTTCTTCTTTTTCTTCTTCTTCTTCATTTAATTCTTTTACTTCCTCTTCTTCTTCTTCTTCTTCTTCAATAGGTGCTGTTGCATTATTATTAATTTCATTATCATTTTCATTATCATTCTTTTTACTGTCTTCCTTCTCTTGTAATTCATGAACTTCAGCCTCTTTCTCTTCTTTATTTACAACTTCTTCTTCTTTTATTATTATTTCTTTTATTTCTTCTTTTATTTGTTGATACTCCGCGGTGCATAATGTACTGTCAGCGTCTGTTATAATATTATTTCCAGCCCCACTCCACTTTTGTAAAGGTCGAATAACTTCTGTTGTATTTTCAATTATAAATGGGCGGCGACTATTCATAAATGCCCCACACTCATTTGATAATTTTGTAAATTGTATATTTAATTTTCCCTCCAGTGGTGTATGACAACTTCGGAGACCAATTACAAATTCCCGATGTTGCCCAGCTTGAATAGCGCCGCGATGAATTCGAGGAATTATAAAATATGGATTTTTACTTGGCTCAAATGTATATTTAATAGCAACATCACGTGCAATAATATATGTTGGTGTCGTCGCAGGTGTTTCAGGATCAGAGCTGCTACAGCACTCCACTCGTTGTAAATTATTATTATTATTATTATTATTTTCAGCACGTGAAACACATAACATAATAGGCGCTAATTTTGTCTCATTATCTGTTTTAGATAATCCACGTTTATCTTTTTGAGAAAGTGTAATAAAAACTTCAACAGGTTGTACGGCGTGAATCATTAATACAACACTGGGTTGTGTAAATTCAAAATCCCCACGAACTCTGTAATCATATATAGGAACTGCAGGTTTAGAAATATTATAATATACAATTCCACAACCATCAAATACCTCCGCCGCTTGCTGCCACTCCATATAAAATGTTCCATCGTTTTGTGTAAAATTAGGATTTAACTTTTGTGTAATTTCAGAATATTGTTTCCATTCATTACTTTCTTTACTCCATGGACCAGTAAATGAGGATTGTAACTCCCATGGATTACGTAATTTTAACATTGTAATTCCAAATTTATCAAATCGCTCAATAGACTCCAGGTAATAGGTGCAACCATCTTTTAAACCAAACTCCGTACACTTTTCAATATTTTTTCCTGAAGGTGTTGAAAGTAAAATCATATTTCCAACTTCCGCATGATGCAGGAGTGAGTTTAATAAATATTCTGCATCAGATTTATTTTCTTTTGCTTTTTCCAATATTTTATCCATTCGAAATGTTGGGGCACCAGTAAAATCACGTAAGGCGAGTAATGCATCACCGCCTGTTATACTTGCATAGGATCCATGCAATTTAGCATACGCTTTTTGTAAAAGTGAAATCCACAACTCCGAGTTATCATCCAAACTTCGTGCGTAGCATGGGATATTATTAATTGTTGGTAAGAAATCATCTACTAATACAGAGTTCCACCAACCATGTTTATTGATTAAAACACGATAGGCACCGAGTTTCTTTTCTTCTTCTGTAGTGTTTGCAAAAAGTTGTTTTATATATTCGCTATTTTCAGCGAGGGCGGCGGCAGCAGACATCAGCCACTTATCTCCAAGAAGTCCAGCATCAATACATTGTGGAATTACAGCTCCATGCATAATATCTATATTATTTACTTTATTATTTTCAAGATATTCACTGGGCCGACGAAGTTCAGTTATAGGTATTTTTCTGTAATCAATTCCAGCACGAGATAACATTTTTTCACACGGAATAAAAGATAAATCCACAAATGGAGTATTTGTTTCAATGCAGCGACGCAATATTGCCTCCTCATCACTAGAGCCAATGGCTAATTCTTGCACTTGACGTAATTGCTCTATAGCTGCTCCAGTGAGAATTTGAATATTTTTATAAAATTGTTGTGATAAAGCCTGGGCGGTGACATCAGTTTTATAAACAGAAGTTGTACCAGAAATAAATTCAATTGTTTCCAATGGATATACAATAGCGGAAACCATTGTCCAATCATTTTCACCTCGAGTTGCGGTGGTTCGTGTTGCAGGTGTAATATTAGAATCTGGACTGAAATAATAAGTTACATGCATTTCATAATTTAAAGTATCATTATAAAAGAACCAGGTATTATCACGAATAATACGGAAGCATAATCCTTTAGGTGGAAAAAAAGATGAAACTTCACCACCCTCAATTGTACATTTACCATATGTAAATTGAGAATTTTTAGCGGCAATGACTTGATTTAATCGCCTTTGTACATCGGCGTTTCTTTTATTTTCTTCTTGTAATATTGTTACATTTTCCTTTGGAGCCTCAGCAGAAATATTTTCATTTTTGGTTTCTACTTTGACTGTAGTTTGATTGGTAGGCTTAGCAGCGGCGATCACTGGTGCCTTTGGCTGCTTTTCCTTTGAATTACAGCAACCCATTTATTTTGTATTTTTTATTTTTGTTCTTTGTATTTATTTATTAATTAAATAAGTAAAGGTGACGTTTGTTTATTTATTACCTCTTTGCTTTTTTGTTGGGTTTTTTTTTTTTTTTTTTTTTGAATTATGTTTTACTATAGTTTTTTTTTTTTTTTTTTTTCCTTTTATTTTATTTGGAGGGTAGAAATTGAGCTCGTTTAATTTACTTTTAAAAAAGAAAAGCAACGGAAAAAAATAATAATAATAAATAAAAAAAAAGTTGTAAGAGTATAAAAGATAGAAAAATATATACAAAACAAAAAAGAATAAGAAAAAAAAACAAAAAAAAAAAGAAGAGCCTTTAATAAATAAGTTCCCCACAAAAAAAAAATATATATATATATATATATATATCTTACATAAAATAATAAACCATTAAAAGAAAATTGCGTATTATAATTATAAAAAATTTTAAGTAAAAAAAAAGAATCTTTTGCTTCAATTTTTTTAATTTTTTTTTTGGTTATATATATATATATATATATATATATTTATAATTCCTTTTTTTAAAGGATTTTATTTTTACATTTTCTGTACTTACAAATACATAAATACTAAACGATGAAAAAGAAAAATAATCTTATGTTTTTTGTTTGCTTTTTGCCCCTACATAAAATAAAAACAAAAATTGTAAGGGACAAATGAACATAGTTGTAACAAAAAAAACAAAACAAAAAAAAACTCTTATTTAAATTTTATTTGCCTCGTGTATAGAAATACCTTCTCGCATTACAGCAGTTTTTCCTGGTTTTTTATATTGAAACTTTAAACTTTGTGGCTCTAATTCACCCAAAGTATATTCACTTTGATTTTTTAATGCTACATGTGTACTAGGAATTGCTTTAAAATTTACCTGTAACCCACTATTACTATTAAAACAATTATTAGCAATACTAGTATTTTTACCTACAATTTTATGCGGCGTAAGTAAACCAAGTGTAAAATATTTTGTAACTCCTGTAGAATTTGCCATAATTCTTGGAATTATAATATATGGAGAGTGTTCTGGTAATAATGTTAACTCCATTGAAACATCTCGGCGAACATTATATGTAAAGGTATCTTTAGATGGATTTTCTGGATCTGAACTACTACTTGCATACCTCATATATTGTTTATTTTTTTTATTATAATGTGCAATATTAATTAAAAGTCCTTTATACATACTATCTGGATCCCGCTCTGATAACGCGCGTCGATCTCGCTGCGAGAGAATTAATAAAATTGTAATTTTACGTTTTACATATAACTGTAATACAAAGTTCGGAGTTATTCCGAAGAAACTCCCAGCAAATCGATAATCAAACCAATTTTTACGAATCATACAAACCCCGCCCCCATCAAAGTATTGAATAATATCATTCCACTCCATCCAAAACGTTCCATCATTTTCTTTTTTAAATTTACAAGAGTGACGCACTAGTGGGTGCTGGCGCCACTTATCACTAGCATCACTCCAGGCCCCAGTCCACTCACTCCCACTACTCCCCCAGGGATTTCTAATTTTTAAAAGTTTAATATTTGGAAAATGAAATTGACGAATATCTAACACGGAGTAGGCATGCCCCATACCAAGTCCTGCTTTTTCATATCGTAATTGCATGTTTTGAGAAGTAGGGATGTTTAATATTTTTTTTTCTTGTTTTGTTTCACCAGTGTAGGGACTTGTATCTTTACCAGGTGTCCCAAGTGTAATCATATAACCTTTTTTTTTAAATCGACGAAGTGTTTTAAAGAATTGAGAGGCAAGTTCAGCATTTTGCATTGCTTTCGGCCATAATGTTTCAAAAGAATAAATAGGAAAACCTGTAATATCTTGTAACGCCGACATTGCATCACCACCAATAATAGCAGCATAGGATCCATGCAATTTTGCATACGCTTTTTCAATAATAGAAACCCATAATTCACAAGGATCCTCAGCACACATAGCAAAAATAGGTTTACAACGTAGTGTCGGTAAATAATTATCTACAATAATATTTTCCCACCATCCATGTTTATTAATAGAAACACGATATCCACCATATTTTCTTTCTTTTTTTGCTTTACTTGATGATATTGGGTGATTAAATAATGCTTTAATAATAAAAGGACGTCCAGCGAGGACACTTAATGCACACATAAGCCAACAATCACCTAATTGTCCTTGATCAATATCTTGTGGATTAATTCCATTACAAAATAATTGAATATCTTTATGTCTTTCTTCAGGAACATAATCTATTGTACGTTTCCATTTAATTTGTGAAACATCTACAATTTTTCTTTTATCAGTTGGACGTTGAAGAGATTTTTTGTCTGGAGAAAAATTTAAATCAATATACATTAATTTCTTTTTACGACATTTATATAAAATTTTTTCTTCATCTATATTATCTTTAGAAGAAATACGAAGTACTTCTTTTTTCTCTTCTTGTAATTTTTTTTCACATTTATTATCAATTTTTAATAAATATTCCTGTGAAAGTGGTTTTGCTGAAGTTTTTACAAATAAACAATTAACTTTCTTTGAATTAAAAGTTAAAAAAGGTACAGTTTCTAGTGGATAAACTATAATATTAGCTACCCATCCATTAGACTCTCGAGTAAGTGATATTCGCTTGTGAGGTTTTATCTTTAATTCTAGTGGAAATCGCATTGTTAAATGTATTTCACGGCCTAAAGTATCATTATAAATAAACCATTTTTTACCATTTTCTACACGAAAGCAAATACCATCATCAAGGAGTGGGAAAGCATTACCTCGTTTTGTAGGACCACCGTATTTAAACTTTTTTGCCTTTTTAGTTATAAGAATTTCACGTTTATTATTATTATTATTATTATTATTTTCAGGAGGAGTAGCGACAGTGTACTTCTGTTTCGTACGGCTTTTACTACCACAACATTGTACCATGAAAAAAAAAAATATATATATATAAAAGAAAATTAACAAATATTATTACTATTATTATTTTGGGGATGGCCTTTATATTAATAAGTAAAAAAATAAAAAAAAAAAATAAGAATTAAAAAAAAAGAAAAAAAGAAAACATATAGAACTAATAAATATGTCAAAAAAAAAAAAAAGACAAACATTAAATAAAAAAGAAAATCATTTTTTTTTTTTTTTAATTTAAAAGTACTTCATTATTATAATTCTGTTTTTTTTTTTTTTTTCTCTCTTTCTGTCTTCATTCTTTCTCTCTATGAATTATTATTATACACATTACAGAGCAATCGCGAGGTTTGAAGCACAAGCCCATTATCCCACTCCACTCTAAAAGATTTAATTTCACTTTTATCCGACTCTATTGGTTGAATAAATACAGAACCAGCAGAAGTAAAAAATATATTTACAATTGGAAACAACACAAGTGGAAGTTCACACGATTGACTTTGTTCTGTTATATTATTTGTAACAAATATATAATGAAATTCCTGTCCACACTGTGAGAGCCAATCATATAAGTTTTCTAATGCGGAAAGTAATTCTGATATTTTTCTAATATCTCCTGCATCTTTACAACCATCATCATCAATTAAAATTAATGTTGGTGCCTGCTGTGGTGAACTCCATTCTCCAATTTCAATTATAACATTTGATAAACAATCTATGTACGCAAACTCAATACAATTCAATCTTGCCTCATCAAGAGAAGAAAGTGAAGTAAAAGGTTGAGGCATTTTAGAATATAATAAATGTTCTTGACAAAATACAATAACTCTCCCAGAATTTTGTACAGTATTTATAATTGATTGAAATGCAAAAGAAGATTTTCCACTACGGCGTGCCCCATAAATAACACAGCCATGACCCATTAATAATGGTGAAGAAGTTGAGAGAGAAAGTGAGGAAAATATATTGGGAGGAAAAAATAAAGAAAGATCAATTGTCATTATAGTCTAAAATATTAGTCTGTTTCTTTTTATTTTATAGTTTTAAAGAAAATGTATAAAAGAGAAAAGGGTAAAAAAACAAAAAAATAAGTGTAAATTATATGTACAGATTTTTTTTTTTTTTTAATAGAGAGATATGAAAAATTTAAATAAATAAATAAAAAATAAAATAAAATAAATCCACAGTTAATCCTCAAAGAGCTGCTTTTAGAATAAATACAGAAAAAAAATATGTCTTTTTTTTTTTTTTTATCAATTTTCATAATTACAGAGTTAACATTATATACACAAAAGTTCTTAACGTCAATGTTAACAGATGAAAAATCTCCACTTGAAAAAAAAAACTATGACATTATAAAGAAAAAAAAAATATTGACTGTGAATTTTTAAAAATGAGTTTTGATTCACTAATATTAATAACAGAAAAAGAAGATAAAAAGAAAAATGTAAATTTATTAAAAAATACCTTTAAAAATATATATATATTTTTTTTCTTCATTCATTTGCTAGTTCTTTCTTTGTAAAAAATTGGATTACTTAGATTCTCTCAAGAAGAAGAAAAAATAATGGAGTTAGAGGAGAAAAAAGCATATGTATTAAAAATAATAATAATAATAATAAAATACTTTATTCTACTAAAAGTAAGTATTATTATTATTATTATTATTATTATTATTATTATTATTATTTAGAATTAGAAACTTTCTTTGCTTTATGTACAGAAGAACCTTCCTTCATAACAGGAAGATTTTCTCCATTTTTGTATTGAAAAGTATTTGTTATAGAACTTGCAGTTTTAGGGTTAAAACTTGTAAAATTTTTAAAAACATTACAATCTTTATTAAGATCTTTAAAATTTATTTCAGCAAGTGATTTACTTATCTTTTTCTTTGAAAGTAAGGCTAAAACAAAAGATTTACATTTATTAACATCTTTATTACCCATCATTCGACGTGGAATAATAAAATATGGAGAATTTTCAGGTTTAAATTCATGTAAAAGTGAAACGGATTTTCCCTTCACAAATAAATATTTATCAGAAGATTCTTCAGGGTTATCAGAAGAACACCACTGTATTTTTTGTTCATTTCCACTAGAACCTGAAATATTAATTAATAAACTTGTATATTCACTATCAGGATCTAAAGAGGCAAGTCCACGTTTATCTTTTTGTATCAGCATAACCCATACTTTAAATTTTTTTTTAACAATCACCTCTAAACATAAATTTGGAATTTCTAAATTAAAAAACCCTGAAAAACGATATTCATAATAACCTGGGCGATAAAAACACACAGAACCATCCTCAAAAAATTGTGCAACATCTTTCCACTCCATCCAAAAAATCCCATCATCTTTTTTTTTTGGCCTACAAATTGCTTTAATAATTGGATATTTTTTCCAAAGTTCACTATTATCAGACCAATCCCCACTCCACTCCACATGATTGGCCCATGGATTTCTTATTTTTAACATACATAACCCATGAATAGGAAAATTTTTTATATCTAATACAGTATAAGCATGACCTAAGGCAAGACCTGCTTTTTTAAATAATTCTTCTGTTTTATTTACATTAATATTTTTAACTCGACGATTAATAAGAGAAGTACGTATATCAGAAGAAGGGGTGTCGACTGTGATAAGATATTTATTACGTTTCCATTCATGAAGTTTTTTAAATAAATTTAGAATAGTTGGTAAACGATCTTGAACTTCTTCTATGTTTGTTTTAAAATAAAAGGTTGGAAATCCAGTAAGATCTTGTAATGCGTGTGACGGAGACCCACCAACAATTGAAGCATAAGAACCATACGCTTTTGCATATGATTTTTCAATTAATGAAACCCATAAATCACATGGAGCATTTCGTGTTCGTGCAAAACAAGGAAGTTTAGAAGTTGATGGAAGATAATTATCCACAATCATTGTATTCCATAATCCATTTATATTTAAAGTAACATGATAGGCTCCAGCTTTTTCTTCTTTGCGTCTTCGACAACACCAATGCGGATTAATAAAAAGAGATTTAATAGTTTTTGAAGATTCCGCTAAAGCACTTAAAGAGCAAAGAAACCAACAATCTCCTAGTTCACCTTGATCAATAGCACGAGGATTTACACCTTTTCTATATAATGCAATTTTATTTTGCCACGAATTAGGAAGATAATCTTGAGGTCGACGCCAGGCAAATTTATCTAAATCTTGAAATATATTACTTGTATTCGAAGTATCTCCTAACTTTTTAAGAGAAGTATTAATAGGAGGAAAATTTAAATCTACATAGGGTACATTTTTTTTTTTAATACAATAACCCAATACTTTATCCTCATCCTTAAATTTCATAATAACTGTTGTATTATCGTTCTTTTTCTTTTGCACCTCTGCAACTTTCTTCATTTCTATTTGTACCCTTTTACGTGCATTTGTTTTATATTCTTCTTTTTGTATTTGCGTAAATGTATTTGACACCACATTACTTTTATATCCATTTGGTTTTCCTTTAATAAATCCTTCAGTTTCTAACGGCATAATTGTTAGAGTTGCTACAATATCACTTTTCCGGTGTTCAAGTTTTGTTTTTCCCAAAGGAATTATAAGAGACGTAATCCCAAATGTTACCCGAACCTGCATCACACTATCTTGTGTATCATTATAATAAAACCACTCCTCCCCACTTTTATTTCTAAAACAATTAAGGCAACAACTCATACAACAATTAAAACAAAAATGAAATCGAGTACTTCGTACTATTTTAAATAGGCGACCATTAGTAAAACAGGGAGAGACTTCACCACCATAAATAGTGGGTTTACCATAGACATACTTGGGTTCCTCTTTACAGCAGCCGAAAAAAGACATTTTTAAAGTAATAATAATAATAAAAGAGTTAGTGTAAACAGAAAAAATAAGAAAAATAACACTTTGTGAAAATCAAAAAAAAAAAAAACAAAAAATTGAAATTCTAGAAAAATATGTCAACGCAAAGAAAAAAAAATAAAATAAAATAAAACACAAGGTAAACCAAAGCCACATGAACAAAGCCTAAAGCAAAAAAAAAAAAAAAGTGTAAAAATCAAAAAAAAAAATATATATATATATAACTATTCAGAAAAGAATATTAGAGCCTTAATCTCTATTCATTTGTGAAACAAAAAAAAAAGCAAAATAAAAAAAAATCATTTTCCATAATTTACAAATTAAAGAAAATATAGAGATCCAATAAAAGCAAAAAGTTATATTCTCTTCCCTCCCTCTCCACCCACCTAATTATTTCTATATATTTCTCTTATTTACTGATGGAGGGCTGAGCCCAGTGACCCCNGCCCCCTACTGAAGGCGTGGGTTAGTGGGTGGGAGCCAACACACAAAGTATTAATAGACTTTTAATATAAATATAAATACATATAGTAAAACAGGGAGAGGGGGAATTAGGGGAAAAATAAACAAAAGCAAAGTGTAATCTAAGAAAACAAAGTATTTATTTACTAGCCTTTAAACTGTCTGAGTGAAAAAAAAGGATAGTCTTTTGATATTGTTCTTCTTTAAAAAAAAAATTAAGCCCATAAATAAAACAAAAAAAATTTAAATTAGCAATCAAAAGTTAAATTGCAACGTATAGACCTAAGAGGTCTCGGAGTAGTTGATATATTTTTACTAAAGAGTTTCATTAGTGCAACAAACTCATTATCCGTAGCATCATGAATTACAACAGAACTATTTCTAAGAGGAGCAAGGCCCCCATATCGAAGATTATGAAAACGACATTTTTTTTCTTTTACTAATAATAAATTTGGTTTACGTACTTCATATAGAACTCGCCCAGTCATCAAATCCTCACTATCCATAAAAAATTCTAAAAACTGTTGCTTAAGTTCTTTATTATAAGGTAAATATATAAGACGACGAAGAGGTTTATATGAAACAAAACGTTTAGAAATATCTCTAGAAAGAGTATAACATGTTCCAACAGCATATAAAAATTTTATTTTTTTCCCAGAACCTCTGCTCGACCATTTAATCATTCTTCCCCAATATATTCTTTCACGAGGTAAGCTTTTTAAATCAGCAAGATATTGAGGAACACGAATAAAAACATCATCATCACCTTTTGCAATATATTTAGCAGTAGGAAATAAAGAAACAGCTAACTCATACCAAAAATATACTTTTTTACTTAATCCTATTTCTGCTTCTAGTCCCCAATTCATAAAAGTTCCTATAGTTTTATTAGTAGAAGATTTACCCTCATTCATATTAAGAGTTATTATATCATTCCATTCATTAGCTTCTTTAATTAATTCATTAGAATAAGTATAATTATGTAAAGGATGTCTTGCAAGAATATATAATACAAGCATATCTCCAGTAAAGTTATTAGACCTCGTTGCTACTCCAGGAAATGTCCATATTGTATTTCTTTGCAGATATCTTCTTTTTCGTCTTACACTCATATCAACTGAGGGAATACCAAAAACAACTAAATAATTTCTTTCACTCCATGTGCTTACAGTATTCGTTGAAATATGACGTAGATAGTAAGCATTTACGGAGATTTTTTCAGTATTCATTGAAGTATTTAAGGTTTTAAAATGAACATTTTCATCATTAAAAGGAAATACTATATCCGTGTCATGGAGTTGAAAAACTATAATAATAAGTATAACAATACCCACTAGACAAATACGTGTAGCTCTACGTAGACTATACAGCTTCATAGTAAATCTATCTTTTTTTTAATATGAAAGAAAGCCAAAATAATAATAATAATAATAAAGAAATAAAAACAACAGTTTATCAAATAATAATAATAAAAAAAAAAAATAGCAGGATAAATTTATGGTAATCTACCTAAAAGCCATAAATTCCTAAAAAGACATATTAAAAACAAAAGATATATATATATATATATATATATTCCCTTCATTATTTCTATATATTTCTCTTATTTACTGATGGAGGGCTGAGCCCAGTGACCCCTGCTGAAGGTGTGGGTTGGTGGGTGGGAGCCAACACACAAAGTATTAATAGACTTTTAATATAAATATAAATAAATATATAGTTATATATAAATATATATATAGTAACACAGGGGTGAGAGGGTAAGGGAAGGGGAATAAGAGAGAATAGAGATATTTCACAGCATTAAAACAATTTCATTAAAAAAGAAGAGTTTAAAATTATTCGCAATGCAGGTATATAGAAAAGAACATTGTTAGATTTATCCCTTCTATAATTTTAACAATATATATATATATATATATATATATTTGATTAAAAAAAGAGAAATAAAGGTCATCGTGTGGCACAACAGACTAGTAACAGTGAATAACAAAAACCTTCATAACAGTCCCCCGCTCCCCCCACACCAATTATAAAAAAAAAATGATAAAAAATGACCTAAAGAAATGTAATAAAATGAGAAAAGAATTCGAATAAAGCAAAACTAAAAAAGGAAGTATATTTAAATAATGCAACCATAAAATAGAAAAAAAAAAATTTATGAGAGCAAAAACGAAAAAAAAAAAAAAAATGTATAGATTTAAAAGAAAGGAAAAAAAAAAAAAAATTAATGAAACCGTAGTAGAAAAAAAAAAAAAAAACTGTCTCTAAACCACAAACATAAAATCATACAATTTTTTATTTAGTATCTTTTTTTAGGCTTAGCAATGAAAAGCAATATAACCTTGTTGATATCTATAAGGCTTTGGAGCAGGAGAAGTATCATTTCTAAAACTATTCATTACTTTAATAAATTCATCGTCTGTTATCTCATGAATTACAATAGAGCTCTTTGTTATCCGACGTTTTTGTACTATACGAAGATTATGAAAACGACATAACTGTTCGTCAACCAATAATAAATTAGGTTCTCTAACTTCATATAGAACTCGCCCCATCATCATATCTTCAAAAGTCATATTTAAATTTACAAATTCAAATTCACGTTCTTTACTATAAGGTAAATGTACAAGATATTGAAGAGGTTTATATGAAGAAAGAAACACTGCTAAATCTCTAGAAAGAGTATAACAAGTCCCAGCAGCGTAATAAAAAGTTACTGTTATATTATTTTTACTAAAATGCCTGCTATACATATATCCCCAATATACTCTTTCACGGGGCAAGCTTCTTAAATCCGCAAGATATTGAGGAACACGAATAAATACATCATCATCACCTTTTGCAATATATTTAGCAGTAGGAAATAAAGAAACAGCTAACTCAAACCAAAAATATACTTT
>JASANY010000680.1:0-20077 GCA_030849755.1 Trypanosoma avium
TCCACGAAGGTCTTCTCACTTGACACAGAATTCTAAATTTTAGTCGGAATAGATTTTGTCAGTATAATTAGTTAGGTATAGTATACGCTAGCTGTGTGTAATATGACTACTAGTAATTTATTTTTTGTTTTCGTTTTTTACTACTATTGTCTTTTTTTATTATTTTCTTCCACGTAGCTTTTGAGAGATGTCTCTGTTAGGGTGCTTTTTACCTACTTCTTCCCTGGCCTATGTTTGAAGTAGTTTAAGTCAGTTTTTGTATTTTTTTCTCAGTGGGCTTTTTTTTCGGTCTTTGATACAATTTATTCTTTACTGCTGTTTTGAAGATAGCTTATTAATAAGTTGGTGTAAATAAATGAGTATATATACATTTGAGTTTTTAAAAAAATAAAAAATAAAAATTCCGCTTTCCGTACTCTTGTTATATTCTTCCTTATAAACGAGACGAGCACAAAGAGTTGTGTATAGTGGCTGTCTTGTGAGTGAAGAGTCTTTAAATATTGAAATTATAATAATAACTAAGTTATGTTTATTTTAATTATTAACTTTAAAGGATTTAAAATGATTTGTAGATAATTTGATAAATGAAATAGGTAAATAATCTAATTAAATTCCTTTCCGGTGTTTTTTGTTATTTACTTTTGTTCTTGGTGTGTTTAATGAAAACTCTTTTTCTTGTTTTTTATTTATTTATTTATTTATTTATTTTTTTTTTTTTTTTTTTTTTTTTTGGGGGGGGGGTTATTTTTTTTTTTTTTTTTTAATATTTTTTTTTTTTTTTTTTTTTTTTTTTTTTGTGAAAAAGGGGGTTTATTTATTTATTTTTTTTTTTTTTTTTTTTTGGGGGGGGGGGGTTATACTTAGTGCTTCTTTTAAAGATTTTTTTTTTTTTTAATTTATATTTTTTTGCGCAACACTCCAGTAGTTTTTTTTTTTATTTTTATACGGTAACGCGTATTAGTCTTATCATTTCTGGGTTGGAATTATTTCTACATCTTTATTATTATTTTTATTACATTGCTTCATTGATAGTGTTATAGTCTCTGCGTCGTTGCCTGTGAGAATTATCCGATATGGCGCTAGGTGAAAATTTGCATCCTATGAAACCTGAGAAGTGGTGCACACGGCACCTGCTAGCCTACGCTGCTCTCCACAATATTTCAGATCACCTTTCAGATAAACCGCAGCGAGGGGAAGTGGAGTCTCGTGTGTTGAAAGAGCTTAATTCTTTCTATACTAAAATGGATGTTACACCAAATCCTGTGGCACCAGCAGATGTACTCACGGCGCGACCAGAAGATTTACTTCATCGTCGTGTAAATTCGCAATGTAGTGTTTTATTCCGTCAGAACCCAGAAAAACTTCAAGATATTATTAATGCTGGTTTATTAGAGCTGAAAGAGACAAGTTTAGAAGAACTTTTTACATCAAAGCGACTTCCTTCACTTGAATGGTGGTTAATATCGACAGTTGACGATGCTGTGACTACGGAATTAGCACAACAGGGTAAAACTCGCTTGTGTGGGCGAACACTACGAAGTCATGAAGTAATCGCTTATTGTATAGAGTGTGCTGTTGATACACAGTGTGTGATGTGTGCTGAGTGTTTTCAGAATTCACCCTGTAAAAATCATAAACACATTTTACGTGATGGTAGTGGTAATGGTATGTGTGATTGTGGTGATCCTAGTGCATGGAAACCAGAGTCGTTTTGTACACGACATCGAGGTTTTACAAGTTGTGATGATCCTACAATTGATATGAATATGGGGCTTAAAAGGTGGCTTGAAGTTTTATTTCGTGGTTTAGTGCTTTATCAGTGCATAATTATACGAAAATTTTCTATGATTGCTCATAATATTTCTGATAAAAAAAATGGATTAGAAATTCGTTGGATTGATAGAATCCTACGGAGAACAGCAGCAATAACTTTACAGCTGGCAAATAGTGCTGACTGTGCGAGGCGTATTTTGTGTCTTTATTTGATGGAAAAGGCATTTTTAAGCCGTCCAATTAAAGAAAATCTGGATAATGAAGAGAGTGAATCGAAAATATTTCTTTCATGTGTAGAAGAAATGTTCTTATATAATATAGAATTAATTGACTTTAAGGATTTAATTATATGGAATAATTCAATTCTTTTTATCCTTGATAGTTGTCTTTCAGACCCTTTTTTTCGCGTTCCCTTTGCGGAGTTATTATTAAAGTATGGAGAAAGATTATCTTTACTAAAACAACCTCATGTTGAAAAATTAGTAGTTCAAGTATTTACAGTTAAGGATGTGGTAGATGCTCTTTTGCGTAAAACGCCACATTCACATTGGAAAAGTATAATTGGTTTTGATACTATACTTCATCGTCAGCTTTCAACTTTATTGTATGTATGTTCTATTTTACATAAAGATCGTGAACGTCTTCCAGATTCTACATATATTTCCCAAAATTGTTGTCATCGACTCACTGGTATTATATCAGCTTCAGAAAATTGCAAAGCAATGTTTGCTTCACGTCTCTTATTTCGTGCTTGGTGTAGGGTTCTTGGTATGATAGGTAGTAGGAGTATTATTGCTCGTATTGAACCAGATAATCCAAAAGCATCTGATTATATTGTTTCTAAAGATCACGCTATGTCGATGGAATTTGAGTTGCGACGTATTTTTTGTTTCGCAGAAAATATGATACATAGTATTGCATTAGCATTAAAGTCTGGAACTGAACCGATACCTAACTGGTTACAGGAAACTTTGTTATCTTTACCATCATCGTGGGGACCTGTACCAGACACATCAATTGATTACTGGTATCACCGGCAGGTGCTTGATGCACTTTCCTTAAATCTATCATCACCTCTTTTATTAAACAGAAATAATAATAATAATAATAGTGGTTTACATAAGGTATACATGCAAGAACTATTAAAGGAATCTATTGAATCTATTAATTATGTTTTGTTAGAAAAACGTTCTGCATTTACTCCAGTAAGTTTCGTTCTTTCTGCTGAAGACCCAAAGAATCAATTACCACAATATGATCTACTTGACCCAAACTCATTTAATCCAACTTCCTTTATCATACCCCACATGCGTTTCTTTGCTGTATTAGTGCGAATTTGGGCACGACTGCAACAATTTAATTCAAATAATACAGAGGAAATAGAACCGTTTTATTTTCTAATTTCACACGTTTTTGAAGCCACACAAGCAAGAGCGGATTACTGGCTTGATGAATGTCTTATGCCTATTGTTTTATTAGGTCAAGTAGAGCAGGGCCTGTGGGCGCGGGATGATTGTGAAGTAGCGTTGCGATGTGCATATTATACTGAGGATACTGCGATGGGGTTGGAGACAGATATGTATGTATTACAACTTCTTCTTTTTATTATTCCAATAGAAAATTATAGTATTCAAGTATTGCAGCGTCACATGTTAAAACCAGCGCAAGGGTCGTCTAATTTGTGGTATGCATCATTCTTACGATTTATATTAACGCTTACTGTTGGGGAATGTGAGGGAGTAATTAATAATGAAAATGATCTGAAACGGGTTTTGCGGCGATCATTGGTACATTTTATAATTATGCGACCTGATTGCTCATTTCATCATCTTGAAGTAGAGGCGGAAAAATTTAAAAATGTTCTCCCCGATGTGGACTTTGAGAAGATATTTTCTTCTGTTTTAAGTGAAGTCGCTATATCAGAACAATGGAGATCTAAACGAATTTTTCGATTAAAGGATGCCTCAACATGGAATTCTAATGTTAATATGTATCACCCAGTTATTCGGGATAATGATTTGCCTATATTATATGATATTTATGAGTTACTTGTACGTCGTGAAAGAATGGCTCAGCGAAAGAGAGGAGAAGAAGAGATAGCACAAACATCGCATGAACCCAAAGTATCATTTTTACCACCTAATTTAAAATGGATTGGAGATGATGATGATGATGATGAACAAAAACTCACAATTCATGGTGCAGCAATGAAATATAAAGTTTGTTTGTTATTACAGACTCCTGCAGTAACTTCTGTAGCTATTGATGTAGTTCATATGTATCTATATCAAAATGTTAAGAATAAAGAAAAAATATCAAATGATTCTATTGGTATAATAACATTATCTCATGCTATATCTATACTATATCTCGCAATGAAGTCTTGTAAAATAATTAGTTTAACAGATTCTTCTACAAATATAATTAATTGGGATTTTATTGAAACCTTTCAGAAGCAATTTATGCCTTCATCTTTTTATTTGTCTGAAGATTTACAAAGATTATTTCCTGTAAAAGGTATTATGGGTGCTACGACGTTAAAAAATAAACTTGAAATACCTATAATTCCACGTGAAGAGGTAAAACCTTTAGAAACACATCAACCACAACCTGCTATAACCACAATTGAAGCTTTACATCAACTTTGTAAACATTTTAAACAAAATGAAGAAGATATATATAGTATTGTTCAAATGGCAGAATTTATATTACGTGGTGTAGGGGCATTATCATTATCATCATCATTAAATAAAAATGAGGAAATTATTGAGCGAAATAAGCAGAATGAGCAAGAAGCTCAACGACGACGTCGCTTAAAAGAAAGACAAGCTGCTTTATTAAATCGTGTAAAATCTATAAATTCAAAAAGTATTGCTTCTATTAGTAATGAAATGGATAATACAGTGGAAACAAATGATAATAATAATAACAGTATTAAAACAGTTTTATCTCTTAACGTTGATGATACGACACAGAAAGGTAATGATAGTAATAGTATTCCTTCTTCTTTTTCTGTTACAGCTAAAATATTATTACGTCTTGCAGAGTTAGAGTGTTGTATGTGTCGTAATCAATCTAATGAACCACTTTTGCTCTTCGCTAACACTTCCACCTCTGACGTTCTTCATCGACTTCGTTTTGATATTTCAGATTCAAATATAAATACAAAGAAAAAACTTAATGGACATATTCATTTATGTGGTCATGCAGCACATAAAAAATGTGTGGCAAAGACATTTGGGCGGCTTGCAAATTTATGGTCAAGGCTATTTAATGAACTTTCTAGAACTACTCTTTCTCCATCAGAGTTTAATTGTCCTATATGTCTTATGATTTGTACAACTCTGTGTCCAATGCCTTTGTTAGAAAATCACCCTAGTGGAGTAAATTTATCCTTATTTGAAGTTATTCGTGATGATACAATTAAAGCAATTAAAGAGCAAAAATCCGTATCGTTAATTCTTCCAAAGTTTAGGCAAGCAATTGCACGTGCATCTGTTGGACTTCCAGTTTCTGATTCTGAAGACAAAGCTCCTTTGATAAAATTAACTAAAATACAGGAGAATGAACCATCTTTATGGGGTCTTTTAGAGTCATTACGTATTATTCAAAATCAAATGTATATCACATTGGAGTGGGTTAAAATTGGAGGTACTGTAAAATATAATGAATTATTAACTTTACTTTCATTAATGGTCTCTATAGACGTAAATCTTCTTAAAAATAATATTGATAAACTTCTTAGTGAATTAAATGAAAAAGAAGATAGTTTAAGTATATTAATTTTAAATATTTTGCTAAATCCAAGAGAAGCAGTAAATTTATTGAAACTTTACACACAAATTTTAATACGAAATAATGTTTTATCCACAATCAATTCTACACCAGTTGTAAATAATGATGGTAAAAGTGATATTCAAAGTGGGGTTCTTATCTCTATTTGGTTAGAATTAGGATGTCTTACACTACTAAAATCTGTTTTAACAGATGCAGTTCCTAAAGAAATAGTACAATGTAAAGGTGATAATATAATTTTCAATCCCTTAGAATCAGATAATCTTACTACCCTTAAAGGTCAACAAGAAGCCGTTCTTAATATGTTATGCTATCTATTAAATTATCCTTTTACTAGTAATAATGAAACTGAATCAAGCATAGCATTAGCCTCGCTTCTTCAATTGGTTTTAAATGAAAAAAATAATTTAAAAATTAAAACTTTAGGTCTTTCTAATTTAAAATTATTAAATTTTAATCCTTTAAATATACCTTATAATGGTCCTAAATCATGGAGTCGTTATATTATACATCATTTGTTTCACTTTTCTGAAAGAATTGGAGATTTACTTCTCAGTGAAAGTTTTCAAGGTCCTTGTTCTGTGTGTGGTGATACAGAAGGTAGACGTGTGATGTGTTGTTACTGCGGTAAAGCTCTTTGTAAATCTCCTTCCTTTGGTGCATCTGAGTTAAACGAACACGCGTTAACGTGTGGTAATGGTTTGGGTGTTTATTTTAATGCTGGAGATAATTATTTTATTGTGGTGAATACAATTCACGACCGCCACCTCTATCATCAGGGACTTTACATGGATGAATACGGGCAAACAGGGACGCGTGAATTTCGCGGGCATCAAGTTTTTATTAGTGAAACTGCTGAAAAATTATGGCTCTCACTTTGGGTGCAATCACGCTGGGGGGTGGAGTCGGCGGTTGTGAAACGAACTGCAAGAGGTGCTCTATTAAGAAATGAAAGATAAGAAAATAAATAAATGAAGGAAAGAGAGAGAAAGAATGAGTGTGTGTGTGGGTGGGTGTCGGGTTTTTTTTTTTTTTCTTCTTTTTTTGAAGGTGATGCACGTGGAGTAGAACAGGCGAAATTATTTTTTTTTGTTTGTTTGTTTTTTTGCTTGACTAAAGAAGAAGAGGAGGAGGAAAAAAGTAGAAAGTAACTGAAATAATGAGAAAAAAAATAATATGCTTTTCAAGTTTAATAATAATGAGAAAAAAAAAATGGGGAAAACCCCCCTTCTCTTCCGAAAAAAATAAAATAAAATCTGCTAAGTAGTCAATTATTAATTGAGGAGTAATAGTTGTAAAGAAAAAAAAAATAGTAATAATAAAGTTACAATGTGCATTTATACTAAATAGATACAACTAAAAATTTCTCTATTGTTCCTTATTTTTAATTTATTTTTATTTTTTAATAATGTTATATATATATATATATATATCACATTATAAAATTAAGGAAAGGTGGAAAAAATAAAAAAAAGAGTTAAAACTGTCTTTTATTCCTTGTGTAGAGGACGATAGGCGGCGACCCCGCCATCGAGAGATTAATGCAAATATTCTCACAGAAGTAAGACGTCTGGCATTTCTTAGTGGACGCATTAATGAAGCGTATGAAGTTCTAAAAAATCATGTGCTACAAGAAGAAGGATCTTCTTTTTCTACTCGACGTGAGTGGAAAGAAGCTGCTATAACGTTATTATCTCAAGATTCTACTGCAGATGTATCAAAATGGCTTGAAAGTAATATTTTCCCTTTACCAACTTTAGAAGCTCGTTTAGGGGTTAGTGCAATGGATACTTTTACTTATCATAATTGTATGATATTTTGGGCGAAATTATCTTATAATGTGTTGAAAGGGTGTAATGAAATTCATATAACACAAGAATTAGCAAGTGAAACATTACTTTTTATAATAAATAATATATGTTGTGTAAAATTGATGTCTACTCCACGTTGTTTGCCTACTTGGCGGTTATTAGGAAAAATTTTAGATGAAATTTTATTTTTAAGAAAAGGTAATAAAGAATTTTTATTATCATTTAATATAGTTCAATCTATGGTAAAATATCTTCGTTGTTATATTATTCGATATTTAGAATTACGAGATCGTCCAATTGAAGGGAAATGTGGATTACTTCATTATCGTGATTTTTTTGCCTCTAAATCAAGAGGTATGAATGAGGTAGATGATGATGCTTTAAGTCAAGATAGTTCTTTAGAACCAAAAAATATATTTTCTGCTCGTAATTTGAATGATGCATTGTATCAACTTTGTAGATATGAATGTAAGGATAAAAGTAGTGAGTATAATGAGATTGAGAAGAGAAACCTTGATTATAAAAAAAATATTAAAATTGTTGATTCTTGTATTAATGAATCTGATTCTTTAACTACGGTTTCTGTGGATAAAGCATCAAGAGAAGAATTAGAAAATTTTTTGGATTATTATTTTCTTCGTAGTGCTCCTGTAGCCTTTGATCGTCAATGTATCTCTCAAGAGTAGATGTTTAAATCAATTTCAAATATATATGTTTGTTGTTGTTGTTGTTGTTGTTGTTATTAATATTGATTTTCTTTTTTTTTTTGAGAAATTTGAGTGTTTTTTTCATCCCTCAAGGGTGATTTTATTTAGAGTTTATTTAATGATGCATAAGAATAATAGGATTACGCTTAAAGAAATTTATATATTATTTATAATGAATTTATTTATTTTTTTGTTTCTCACCCCCTATAAAAATGGGGTGGAACAATACGAAAACGAAAAAAAAAAAAACTCCCATATGTTTACTCCTAAAGTCACTTTATTATTATTATTATTATTTTTTTTTTTTTTTTCCTGTACTTTTCTTCTTTTCTATATTATTAATTATTCTTTAAATATAATATATGTATAGCGTAGAGGGTTTCTTTTAGTCTCATTCACCTCACGCATCTCATTCACTCATTCTTTATATATATATATATTTATTTATTTATATTTATATTTAAATATTTATTTATATATAAGAAAATGTTCACGGATAACGCTGAGAATACCTCCCTAGCCTTTGAAGATGCCCTCCCATTAGAAGCCCAAGCCACCGTCAAGCGGCGTGAGATTTGTCAAACATTTCAGCACGGGAAGTGTCGACTTGGCCCCGCCTGCCCTGAGCGCCACGTCCTCTCACAATTTAAAACGATGCGATTAGAAGTGTGTAAGCATTGGCTGCGTGGGGCTTGTGTGAATGGAGAGAATTGTTTATATTTACACGAGTACGATGACCTCTACGTCCCCGCGTGTGCTTTTTATCAACGCCTAGGCGAGTGTAGTAACCCGGAGTGTCCTTTTCAGCATATTATTCAAACTGAAAAACAACCCGAGTGTGCGGCGTACCGGCGTGGGTTTTGCCCACTAGGTCCTCAATGTTTACTGCGACATAATTATAAATCCCAGGCGTGTTATTATTATCTTGCTGGGTTTTGTCCTTTAGGTCCCAAGTGTACTTTCCCACACCCAGTGCAGGAGTTGTATAATCGAAATGCTGTTTTTGAAAGATTGCGTGAGCGATTACTGGTGGAGCGGGCGGAGGATCCTTCGTTTAATAAAAATGCCACATGTTATCGCTGCTTTGACCCGGGCCACCTCTCGCCTAATTGCCCAGGCGTAGAGCATGGGATACTGCGGCGATTATTAATGTTAACTCAAGAGCCAGGCGAGCAATTATATTTTCAACATGATGGGCGATCCTCGAGGAAGTGTTGTTTCTTTTGTGGGGAGGAGGGGCATGAGGTGCGGGATTGTCCCAAGAAGCCGAAGAGTCATCAAAATAATCAATGGCATCGGCGAGGTGGGGAGGCAGCGGCATGGAAGTAAAAAAGGAAGAAAATGAAAATGATTTTTTTTTTTTTTTTGTGTGTGTGTCTGTGTGTGTTAAAATACAAGAATGCGCATATATAAATATATTTATTTATTATTATTAATTTCTAAATTTCTTTTTTTTTTTTTTTTTTCCCCTCCCCTATTTATAAATACATACTCGCATACTAAGATTAAATTTAGAATTTAATGACTATCTTTTTCTTTTAAATGGCAGAAAAAAAGAAAAACATTTACTGTGATGAAAGTGAATATATATTAAAGAAAAGTAATGTCGTAATTACTGAGTGGAGAAAATTTATAAATGAAGCAACAGATGTAATTGCAGAACTGCAAGGAATTCAAGAATCAAGGAAATCTAAGGAGACTCAAATTCTATTAGGTCGTGGGTATCGAGCTTTATTTCATATTGCTAGAATATTAAATAAAAATAAAAGTATTGAATATAAAGAACATGATTTAACTACTGTAGCATTAGAACTTTTATATGTATTAAATAAAAGTAATGATATATTTTTATGTGAAAAAGTTTCTAGTTTAAATATTCAAGAATCTAACTATTCTTTTTTTTATTTAACTCATAAAGAAATTATATACCCTAGGAAGTGGATACAGAATCCGTGGTCTCAATTTGTAGATAATTGTTTTCGCTTTTCTTATTCTTCTAATAATATTAATTGTAATGAGACAGGAATTTTTATTAAATCCTCAATAGAAAACCCAATCAAAAGTAGTAATACTAATTATTCTATTGGTTTTTATATTTTAGAATATTTACGATATGAAAAATTAAATAATAATAATAATAATAGTAATATAGATCAATTACGATATAGTTCTCAAATAGTAAAAGAATGTATTGAAGCATTTATTAATATTGAGTTTTCATATTTAAATGTTATTACATGTGTTGCTTTAGTGACTCTAAATAATTTTTATATGAAAGAAAAAAAACCCTATAATTTATCCGAAGAAATTTTTAATATGGATCGTATTAATTTTATTTCTGCTCTTACTAATTCTTGTTTAACCTTTTATTTAGGATTTTCTCCTTTAAATAATAAGAGCAGAGAGAGGGAAAAAGATGAATATGAATATGAAGATTATTATAATATCTCTAATTTTATGAATGATCTTCTTGAATCCTATATAATCTGTAAAGTAATTTTAGAAAATGTATATCAATTTAATCTTATTTCACAAGAAAAAAAAATATTTAATTTAAGTGAAATTGATAATAATGATATTCAATTTATTATTTTTGGTACCTCACAAAGGATGGATAAATTATTAAATTCCCTTTTTACTTCTTTACAAGAAGAATTAAAAAAGAGTTTAACAGAAAGAGACTATATCCTTTCTTTAGGTATAAAAAATTTTTATAAACGTTTAGATGATATTTTATTAGCATCTTATCGTTCTTTGGAAATTTGTTGTACACCTGGTTCTATTGGGGCAGATGAAATATTTCCTCACCTTGTTTCATTATGTTTATTATTAAATAATAAATTTAAGTTGTATTGTATTCTTTCTTGGTTAACTAGCAGTCTGAGTTTTAAAGATAAAAAAGAAAATAATTATGATAGTGATGAAGGTAGTCATCGTTATTTGCGAGTAACTTTCCAAACTGCTATTCTTCATGGGTTGCAGCAGTCTTGACATTAAAAAAAAAAAGAGTTTTGACTTTATATAAATACTATATATACATTTTTTATTTTTTTATTAATTAAATTTTATTTCATCTTTTTTTTTTTTTTTTCTGTGGGGAAACTCTAAATTTGGAATTTTTCCCTAAATATATACATTACTCTCTAACCCTCAGTGATAATCATTAGTAGTAGAAAAATGCAACTATTTTTTTTTTTTTTTTTTTCAACCAAACTTTATATTTTTTCTTTCTTGTTTTGTTTTTTTTTTTTTTTTGTTGTTTTATTTTAACATAATATTAAATATAAATATATATTAAGCTCATTGTGTGTGCCCCTCTCTCATGAAACCTTCCTTTGTTTGTTTTCGTCGATTTCCTCGGCGCTGCCGCTACGTTGGTGGGCTGATGGAATTAAAACAACAACAATTAGAAGTAGAAGTAGAAAAAAAAGAAAATATATTAATAGAATCACCACAAGAGCTGCGGTATAGTGAATCCGCCTCAATTCCTATTATTAAAAATAATAAAATAATTGAGGCGTCTGCACTCACACAACGCATTTTAGAAAGACATCGGCAGCGGCAACAATCATTAGACACACATTTATATCCTTCGATTAACAATTTATCTAATACATGTGAGGACAAAGAAACAAAAACATTATTATCTATTCAAATGCGTATTACCCATGGTAAGGAGTCTGTACGTTTTTCTAGAAAATGTAATGCACTTTATACAACACCTTTTACATCAAAAGTATTGGAACGTTACACCAGTGTGGGTCTATCAGAGCAAGGAAATAATAATAATAATATTAATATGAATAATAATAAAATAAGTCCTGCCGCTTATAGTTGGAAAATAAATATGCCCACAACTCTCTCCCAAGCACAAACACTGCGAGGAGTCATAGCGCAGCGAGAGAAATCAGCACAACGTCAGGAGTGGGAGCGAGTACGGGAGTGTCAACAACTCTCATCAATGAATAATAATAATAATAATAATAATAATACAATAGTGTCAGGTCAAACTTCTGTGAACTCTATTCCTTCTCCAATACTACGTCGGTATTGTTTACAGTTTGGCAGCAACACACTTGGGCAGGCGCCATTCTTAACAGACCCAACTACATATTATGTGTTAAGTAATTTACAATTAAAAGGAAATGAAACACTGATGGGGGTGCGTTATAGAGCAAAGGAGTTAAGACAACGCTATGAATGTACACAACAATCATTATAATCATTGGTGTGTTTATTTCGTTTATTCTTCCTCTTCTTTTATATATATAAATATAATCTCGGTTTTGTTATCGACACCAAAATTACTTTCACTTCTAGAGCAGTCAAATATATAATTCAAAATGGAGGAAAAAATATGGGATTGGTAGAGAGAAGGGGGTTGGTCTCCTTCTTTCTCTGAAAATATTTATTTATTTGTTGTTTTTTTTCTCTTTCTTTAAATAAAGAAAGAAATAACTGTACAGTGAAGTTGAAAAAATATAATTTGGTGAGTACCTGATAGAATATTTTCTTTTTTTATTTATATATAGAGTGCCAATTGGCCTTTTTTTTTTTTTTTTTTTTTAAAAGGGGGGGAGAGAGTTAGATGATTCGCCTTTTGTTGTTTTTTTTTTTTTTTTAGTTACTTTTTCTTTCTTTCTCTTTAAAAAAAAAAAAAAAAACCAATGCGATAGGTATTGGTGAAGTTTCAAAATAATGAACTCATCGACAGAGTTTTGAATTCACTATCCCTATTATGTAAATCTAATTCTTTATTATCATTTCCCCTGTCCTTGGTTGGTTCATTTATTCTTTTTCTTCTAATTTATTTATTTTATTTATTGATCTAAATATATTATGAGTTTTCTCTGATCTGTTTTCTTAGTTATCTATAAATTTTATTATTATATTTCTTTTTTTTTTCTCTTTTTTTTATACAATATTTATTATTATAGAAGATTATAGATAGAATGTGATTGAAAGGGTCGCCTACATATTGGTTTTTCTCTTTATTGTTGATTTGTTTATTTATTTTTCCGACACGCGGCGGATTCTTTTGGGGGTTTAAGAGACCTTAGGGAATTGTACTATCGTAAGTTTTGTGAATAGTAAAAAAAAAAAAAATTATTAGAGTTTATTATTATTCCACTTTTTTGTGTGTTTTCTCGTTTATTATTATTATTATTATTATTTTTTTTTTTTTTTTTCATTTATCGTAAAATTATTTTCTCCTATTATCTTTGTTTTATAGAAATTCGTAGGCAACCCCTACATCGTATTCTTATTATTACAGCAAAAGAGAAAAAAAAAAAAAAAAAAACGGATAACAAAAATAAATAAATAAAAATAATAATTTAGCTAAAAATGAGTAACAGTGTTGTTGTCACCGACATCGATACGCATGACCGCCTTCGTATTTCTATTAATCGCATTGAAATACTTCTTAATCGTGGTCAGTGTTTATTATATGGAGAAGAAGAAAAAATAGAAAATGAAAATGAAATAAATGGAGGAGATGAAATTAAAATTCAACGCAGAGAAGGAGTGAAAGCTATTCGAGAAGGAAAATCCCTAGTATTACATGATACCCGTGGAGGAAACTCGTTTCATATACGAGCCCCAAACACTGGGCGATTACCAAGTCCAAATAATAATAATAATAATTATTATTATTATTATAATAAAAGTAAAAGGCCTCGCCAGGCAGCCAGTGCAGGGACTGTCCCACTGGATTACCCTAAAAATCATTTGAATTCTAATTCTAATTATAATTATAATTCTAAACCAATGGCAATGGCAGCTGTGATGCTGCGGCTGCGGCCACTCCCTAAAGGTATGCATGAGATAAGAACAGAAAAAGAAGAATTTGAAAATATTTCAATTGATGCCTTGCGTCGTCGCATTCGAGCAGAATTGGAGGAATACCGCCGCCGAGGATCTGCAGCCCCCACTACAAAAATAATAAAAACAAAAAAAATAACAACAAATAAAATAACAACAACAACAACACCGCAAGGGCCACGTAAGACTTTAGTGGAGAAACGTGCCTCCTGTCAACGTACTGAGCGAGGAGGAATTTAATAATAATAATATTAATAAATAGGTGGAGGCTTATATATATTATATATATATATATATATACTTTTGTATTTATTGTCTTTGCTTTGCTTGACTCTGCTTTTTTCACCAGCTTAAAAGGAAAAAAATAATAATAATGTGGATATTCACGCAGAATTTTTTTTTTTTTTTTTTTTTTTTTGTCTGACTGTGTGTTTGTGTGTGCTTTGTCTTTTGCTTGCACTCTGCCTACGATAATAGCTCTCACTACTACTACTATTCTATCCAATAATGAGAAAAAGAGGTAAATGGATCCTAGTTTTTTTTTTTTTTTTTTTTTTTTTAAGTAGTAAAACTAAGGATTTTACATATTTCTTTATTCCTCTATATCCTTTCAACTTTATCAAGAAAGATGAAAGTAAAAGAGATGGAGTAATTTTGTAATATCTTTAAAATCAAAAATTGTATGCATTTTTTTTTTTTTTTTTTTTTGATTTCCCTTCTTTTTCCAATTAGTTCATATATATATTATATATATTTGTTTGTTTTGCTTAGCTTAGAAATAATAATAAAAAAAAAACCTAATGGCAAAAACAAAGAAAATAATAGTTTTATTATAACTTTATAAATGCCTTTAAGTTTTAATTATTATTTTTTTATTTCATCATTTTCCCCCTTACATATTTCTCTTGCATATTTATTACAAAAGAAACCATATGTGAAATAATATTAATTAATATTTATTTATTTGTTGTTTTTTTTTTTTTTTTTTTTTTTTTTTTTGAGGTGTTTCTTTGGTTTGGTGTTTCAATCATTTTTTTTTTTTTTTTTTTTCCCCTGTGAATTTGGGTAAAAGAAATCAGGAGAGGAAAAAAAAAAATATGAAAATAAAACAAAAAACAAAAGCAGATAGAAACATATATGTACATATTGAGGCATTATAATATATATATATATTTATATATAATATTTTTAATGCTGCCGTGTTTTTTTTTTTTTTTTGTTTGTTTGTTTGTTTCTCTATTTCTCTGTTTTCCCTCCTCCCCTATTTTTATTTTTTTTTTTCTTTGTTGTTTCTTTAATTCGAATTTGCATTTATGCAGTAATTGTTTTGTATAAAAAAAAAAAATCTCTCTATTGTATGTGATACTATTTATTTTCAATTCTGTGAATAAATTATTTTCTCTCTCCCCCTTCACTCTTCTTTTTCTTCTTTTGTTTTATTTTAAATTATATATATATATATATAATATGTATTTTTATCCCTCCTACAGTTAGAGAAAAGGTTCTCATTATATCGAGCCCCCCATCTTTGCGTCACCTTTCTCGGCGGTTCCTTTCCAATTTTGTACATAATTAGAGACAGAGAGAGAACGCATAATTTGTATTTTAAAATAAATAAATTTACTTATTAAAAGAGCATCAGTCTCTTTTCATTCTTATTAATTTTTTTTTTTTTTTTTTTTTCTTTGCTACTTTGGGGAGTGATTGTTTTTGATCTTGTTTTTGCTCTAGTTAGGTTTAATAACCTTTATTATTGATATTATTTGTTTCTTTTTGTGTTCTTTGGGCTATTTCAAAAGTAACCGTCGATCATTTACTTCGTGTAATTTAAATATTTTTATTATTATTAAAATAAATAAATAATTATGAGTACACATTTACCTGATAGCACGACCTCTGGCAATTCTCCATCACAAAGTTTACAGCCGCAAGACTTTGAAGATATTCGTCACTCTATTGAGCGTATTGAAGAGTTACTACAGCATGGGCAAATATTACTTTATGGGGATGAGGAAGAGGATTATAATCCCTCTTCTTCTAATAATAATAATAATAATAATAATAATAATAGTGAAAATAGTATTGAAAATAAAGTAAGAGGAATGTCAAGAGAGAATAATGGTGAATTATCCCCCATACCAAGGTATGAAGAGGTATGGGGGGAGAAAAAAAAAAAACCGTATATGAATTCTGATTCAAGACTCAATGGTGATAATAAAAATAATCATAATCATCAGAATAATAATAATAATAATAAATATCAGAAAGAAAATACATTAAATTCAACTCTATTGAGAGAAACATCTAAGACTAAACCAAAGGATGGAGTAGTTGTGCAGCGTCCTGCTCCGCCTAAACCCACACGTAGTCATGCCATGCATAATAGAGTTGAGGAACAAAAAAAAAACAAACGAAACATAATAGAGTGTGAATCATTTAAAGAAGATGATATTGAAAATGTAACAATTGAAGAACTTCGACAACGTGTTCGTAGGGAATTAGAAGAATACCGCCGTCATGGCTCTGTTATGTCACAAGAAAAAAAAGAGAAAAATAGTATGAAATCACCTCAACAACATATACGTCGTTTTAATTCACAAAATCCAAATACTTTCTTTGTAGATACAAATAAATCTTATCAACGTGCAACTTCCTATAAGGATACATTGGTTCGTGTAGATAAGGAGAAAAAGGTAGCTCCAGTGCGGCATGATATAAATGGAAAAGGTTTTGTATTAGCTTCTTTTAATAAGACTTTAGATTATACAAATTCTGCGAATAATAAAAATAATAATCATAATAATGATATACAAAATCCATCACAAAGAATACCTGTTTGGAAAAGATTATATGAAGATGCTGCTAGAATACAAGAAAGGAGATTGCAAAGGCAACGTGCACTGGAACAACAGAGAGAAGAATTAACTTATAAATTTAAAGTTAATCCATATAACAGTGATAGTTTAAAAAAAAGATATTCATTAAAGGTAACACCAAGTTCTTCATTAATTATAGGTAAAGGAAAATCAAATGACTCTTCACAATCTAAAGGAAAAACACAATCTTTAATACATGCATTAACACTTGTGAATAAACGACAGAAACGTTTAAATAGGAAAGAAGAAAAAGAGCATATACCTGGAAGTGTTTTTACTCGACGAGTTACAAAAACAAAAAAAGAGTATCCCCATGTAGAAACTGAAATAAAACAAATAAGTGAGTCAGAGGATACCCAAATGGAACGGTTAAGTAAGACTAATGCTGCCATAAATTTTTCATCACCTCCAACTATAAGAAAAGAAGAAAAAGAAAAAGAAAAAAATATCATTATGGATAAAAAAAATAATAATAATAAGACTTTATCTAAAGGTGAAAAGAATCAAATATTAAATGGTGTTGAAACCCATCTTGAAAATAACAATCAAACATATCATGATTCTAATAATTTATCTATTCATTCTTCTAATTCTTCTGTAGAATGGGAAGTTGTTTCAAATGCATCCAGTAGCGTCACATCAACACTTCCTCCATGGGATACAAATTCCCAACTCCCAATGCCATCAATTCCTAAATTTGTAAAACCATTAGACCTTAGGGCGTTACGAAAGTAAAATTTCTATAGAAATAAGTATAAAGAAAGAAAAGAAAAAAAAAAAAAAAAAAATAATGCTGTAGCTTCATTAATTAATGAACGAATTAAATTTTGAATGAGAAGCTTATAAAAATACAGCCACCTTTTCCTCCTCTTTCTCAAAAAAAAAAAAATTCCCCATGATTGCTCTCAAATTCATTTTATTTTTATTTTTTATTTTTTTTTATTAGTAATATTAATAGTGGGGTTTTTTTATTATTATTATTATTTTTTTAAGCTGCCGCTGCGGTTATTATTATGTTGACATTATTTTTTTATTTTTTTTTTTTCTTTTATTATTGCCCTTTTTCTTTCTTATATTTTAGAGAAATAAATAAATAATAATAATAATGAACCGCAGTCGTGTCTTGTCTTTTTTCTGGAAATCAAAAAGGGATCCTAATGCGCCTAAAACTTTTGCTGCAATTCCTCAAAAGATGCCTTATCATGCAAAATTGGAAGAAGGAAAAAATTATTATTGGTGTGCTTGTGGATTAAGTAAAAAACAACCTTTTTGCGATGGAGCGCATAAAGCACATAATGAGGCACATGGAACTAAACTTGCTCCTGTACAATTTACGGTACAAAAATCAAAAAAATATTTACTTTGTGGATGCAAACATACTGGTAATAAACCTTTTTGTGATCTCTCTCATGTCGGGGTTGCCGTGCGATCACTTGTTGGAATAAAAGAATAAATGGAATAGGTTACAATAATATTACTATTTAAAAGGTATCGCTGATTTTTTCTAGTTATTATTATTACTTATTTATTTTTTTTGTTTATTTATTTTTTTTTTTTTTTTTAATATTACTATTATTTGTTCTGTTCCGTTTTAGACCGAAAAAGCGTATATATATATATATTTTTCCTTCTTTCCAAAACCTTATTAGGCGAGGGAATGGGGGAAATGGGGTGGGTGGGGGGAAAAAGGAACTGGGATTTATTTATTATTTCTTTCTTTCTTTCCCAATATTTGCGAAACAAAAACAACCAAAAAAAAAAAAATAATAATAATAATAATAATACCTGTAGTTATTGTTATTCATTTGTTTTGTTTTAATCCTGTAAAGTGCATTAAATCGCTTTTTTCCCCCTTCTTTTTTTTTTTTTTTTTTTCTTCCGAAGGAAATTTGGGGGGGGGGGGATATAAAAACGTAAAGCATTGAATCTGCGGAAATGGGGGCAGTGCGACCCCCACCTCCCCATGGCCACTTTTCCAGTTTCACCCTTTTTTTTTTTTTTTTTTTTTGTTCCGTCTGGTTCGGTAAGCGAAAACAAAAAATAATTTGGCTTGTTTTTTTTTTTTCCTTTTTCAAAAAAATAAAATTTTTTTTAAAATTATATTAATAATGTATGTGTCTTCCCCATCGGGCGTGTAGCTCAGTGGTAGAGCGCCTGTTTTGCATACAGGAGGTCTAGGGATCGATCCCCTACTCGTCCACTTTTTCATTTGTTTTTTTTTTTTTTCCCCACAACCCTGCCGACGACCAAAAAAAAATAAATAAAAAATGGGGGATCCCGTTTCTTTTTCTTTTTTAAGCAAATACCCGACCAACCCCCACGCCTCCGCCAAGGAAGGCGGCATCGGCGGGGTTCTTTTCTTTGCCGCACCCGGGATGCGGCGATCCAAAAAAAAAAAAAAGCCGGGGAATTTTCACCCCACATTTGGGACACATCAAAAAGCCCGCCGGGCCCGATTGTTTTTTTTTTTTTTTTCCTTTGGAACCATTTCCAAAAGAGAAAAAGGTTGGAAAGGAAAAGAAATTTTATTAACCAGGGGGAATCCCAGAAAAAATAAATCATTGCGGGGGGGGGTGGGGGGTGCCTTCAAACGATTTCCCCCCAACGCCACCCACCACACAAAAAAAGAAAAAAAAACATCCAACAACGGATGGCAAAAAGAACAACCACAACCACAGCACACCCCACCCAAAAATTTACAAACGCCCCAATGTTTAAANTAAAACAAAGAAAAAATGCAAAAGAGAATTCTACGATTGGGGAAAACACCCGGAATACAAACAGATAAACGAGAAAGCCAAAAAAAAGAGGGGGATAATGACAACGTCTGTAAATTGCGTTTTTTTTTTTTTTTTTTTTTTTCAAAAACTTAAGATAGAGCAATTTTTAGGACCCCCAAACCCCCAAAAGAACCTGCCGACCCCTACCGCAAGCCCAACGCATTCGCTAAGTCTTTTGCGGGGCAAAGGGGCACCCCGAGAGAGGCCACCCGCCGGATTATGTTTTTAACGAAAGTATGGAAAAAAAGACTGAACACGATGGCGATCCAGGAAAGGGGGAAAATAAAAAATGCATTTCCCAATTCAACGCATACAATTTAGAAGCGCCATTTTCAATACCGCTTCCCATTTCCCCCGGACATTCGCACATCATCAATCCCAACGCCGATCCGCACCGCAAACGGTGAATTTTTTTTTTTTTTTTTTTTAGAAGCCTGTGGAAAGAATATGATTGAAGGGGGTCGCCCAGAATTTACTATTGTTTTTACCATTCCATGCTGATTTATTAATTG
>JASANY010000681.1:0-20552 GCA_030849755.1 Trypanosoma avium
TTTTCTTTTTTATTCTTTTTTTTTATTTTTTGTGTTTTTTTTTTTTTTTTGCTTGCTTTTTTGAAAGGAAATTTTTTAAAAAAAAAAAGGGGAGGGGGGAGGGTATTTATACATATTTCTTTTCTTGTAATTTAATTATTTATCATGTCTTCAAAAAGGAGATCTTTAAAAGGCCTTCATGCAGCTTCTGAGGATGAAAATAGTAACTTTACAGGACCTGCTGATAAAATTTCACCAATTTTTCGAAATATGATGATACAAAAAAAAAATAATGACACAATTCTACGTCCAGCGCATAGTAGAATTGTTAATAACAGTTGTTTACGACCTCACGGTGCTCTTCATCCAGGAGAATTAGAAGTTAAACTTCAAACCCATCAACCATCGGAATCTTTATTATCTGAAATAATGTTAATAATTAATAATTCACAAAAACTTCTACGACGAGGTGAGGATTTTAATATTTCTGTTGATTTTAAAGATGCTACAAGTTTACTTCATGATATTCCTTTTAGGAATTGGTGGTTAAATAATGTAGCAAAAAAATGTTTAAGTGCTTCATCATATCCATTTACAAGTTATAAGTTTACTACTAAAATTAATAATAAATCTTTACAAATAGAAGATATTATTCGACGTATCCTTTTAGTTTTTGCTAAAGATTCTAATAATTCTCATCATGAAACTCAAGAAATTTTATTTCATACACTAAAAAATGAAAATGCTTCTGCTAATGGTTTAATTTCTGCAAATTATAATAGTCGTCATATAACAGTTTGTTGTGGTTTTTACTTTTATCGTGTTGAAGTACTTGATTTAGAAGGATGTGTAATTAGTAAAGATATTATTGCAGAACGTCTTCAAGCTGTTAAGGAACATGCCGATCAAACAGAACGTGCATTTCTGCAACAAAATATTCTTCCAGAAGCATTAGAAGATCTTGTAGCCTTTCATAAACTTTTAGGTAATTTAACAGAAATTAATCAAAATGATTGTGCTGCTATTATAGAACGTCTGCGTGGTGCAAATCCTTTAAATGCAACTTCTTTAGATGCTATTGATGCAGGAATATTTACAGTTATTCTTAGACGACTTGATAAAGGAGTTTCTATTGCTCGATGGTATCGAAGTGCATTAGTTTTGGAAGAAGAAGAAGAAATGACAGACAATAATAATAATAATCATAATATTCTGACTCTACGTACACATTCAATACTTCTACATAGTGAAGAATTTATGAATTTTATAATTAGAGTTCTTCAGTTGCAAGAACAGGATGAAAATATAACAAAATCAGAAAATACTCCAATAGGAACAGAAGAAACATCTAATACGGAAACTACTAATCAACAAACTGTAGGAATGGAACAATTAGAAATGTGGTTACCATGGAAACATCGTAAACCCATGCACCCATATCCTTTAATAAATCCTTCTCCATTTGAATTTCCTCTTTCCATAAGACGAGAAAATAAAATATCATTTTCTTATATTTGTTTATCGGCTGTTCTTGCTGTACAAGAATTTTTAACTTCACCTACTGAATTTCCTGTTGTATTAATTGCTTTTCCTAATCGAAAATGTGCATTATCTGCAAGACTTTTATATTCAAAAGAAGTAGAAGCTCTTATTCAAGCTATACGTTGTGGATCTGCTCTAGTAGAAGGAAAAACAATAAAAGATTTAATTATAAAAGCATTAAAAAGTTTAGAAAATGTTATTGATATATGTTATAAAGAATCTTATCCTCTTTATTCTATGGCAAAATTACTTCTTATGAATGAAAAAGCTACTGGAGTAGATGTAGTTGCAGATGGATCCTTTTTAGGTATTGTAGATCTCTATATTACTGTTAATATGTTAGATTTAACTGAAAATATATTAAAATGTGATACAAATCTTCTTTTACCTTCAAAATTTGCTCTAACATGTAGCGCAATTAGTAATTTAGAAAGTAAAAAATCATCTGTAAAAAAACCTTCTAGTGCTCCTTTGTTATGTGCTTCATTATTAGATTTTAAAAATGATAAAGAATTATATATGGGAGTTCAATTATCAAATTTTATTTCAAGTAAAGCTCAGGAATTATTTTTACTAGTCTCTATGTAAATTTGGTTTTTTTTTTTTTTTTTTTTTTGTTGTTGTTATTTTGGTTATTTCTATGTACAAGCTTAAAATTTTACTACTATGTAATAAATCAAATATATATATATATATATATATATATATATATATATATACATCATTCACCATATATTTAACCCCCCCCACCCCCCCCCCCCCCCCCCCCAAAAAAAAAAAAAAATGACTAGTAAATAAATATAAATTATTTTTGGTTAATCTTAAATTTATTCTATCTATTCTTTTCCCCCCCCCCCGCTTATTTAAAATAGTAAAGAAAAGCAGTGTAAACTTCAATATACCCTTAAGTCTGTTTTTATTATTATTTATTATTTATTCATTCATTCCTATCAATGTCTATCCCACCTAATGCCACTCCATTACCAGGTTCAAAAAATCTTCATATTGTGGTAGATGATACAAAACTTTTTATATATTCTGATCTTGCCCAAAATCATGGTATCAGTACCTCAGGTAAAAGTCTTGTAATTGCAAGTTCTAGTGGAAATAAACCTATAGGTTCCACTAATGCTTTCTTAGGACTTAACCTCTTTTCAAAGGGATCAACTCCTCAAGAGTTTGATGATAAAGCAACAGCTGATCTTCGTGAAATGACAACTATGGGAGATCATTGTGAATGGTGTGTAGATGGAAAAATTCTTTGTATTAAAATTGATTTTAAAAATATTGGTAATAAAGTAGCATCTTCTGGGAAATCTACCTTACTTGCCTCTTCATCTGGAAATAAAGCAGTTGGAAATACAGGGATTATGTGTGGTATGAATTGTTATGTTCCTGTAGGTAAAAAATTTCAAATAGAAAAACTTTCAAGTATTGTAAAAAATAATGATCTTTCATTAGGTCAAAATGTGGATTTGGGAGATGGTTTTACGATACAATTGGAGAGTGAAAAACAAGTAACAGTTCACTTTGAGTGTGATAAAAAAGGAGCAAATGATTTACAAAAAATGCCACCTTTTTCACTTAGTGATGGTGTGGCTATTTCATGTTTGGTTAAAATGAGTGATAAAAAAAAAAAGGTGGAAGCTCAAGACAATACAAAATCGAAATCTGTAGATTTTACATCACCTTCTACAAAGTCAAAAAATCTTATGGTACGCTTGGGATTTAAGAAAGAGAATGAGTCTAAACTAAAGGAACAAGAAGAAAAAGAAGAAGAAGAAGAATGTAGTACAATTATTCTAGACCTTCGCTTTGATCCTACAAAAACTTTTGGTCTATCCACTACAGGAAAGACTACAACAGTGTCCTCTTCAGGTGGTTGGTGTAGTCTTGGAAATGGAATTTCTTTTATTTTTAACGCCTACAAGGCAGGATTGCATGTTGCTTCTCCTGATATAGAGGAAGCCGTCAGTAAAGTTCTTCGGGCCCATTCTAAAGAAGAAGTGACAGGACTTTCATTTAAAAGTGTTATGACGGAGGTAGGAAAGGAATTAGGACTAGAGGAACCTATAACAGAAGATATAAAACAGAAGGTTAAGGAAGCTGTATTGGAGTATCTAAAGTCTTATATTGACTAAAAAAAAGACAATCGTACTGTGTGTGTGTGCTTTTTTCGTACTGGTATTGTTATTGATTGAAGCAAGAGCGTTTTTAAGAGAAGAATCGAATAAATTAAATATTATGGGATTTTATTTTATTTTTTCTTTTTTTCTAATTCATACATTTTTCACGTTCTGAAGGGGAAAAAAAAAAATTCTTATAGGCATTAACTGCAGGTACATATTTATATATATATATATATATTTTTTAATTATTATTTATAACAAGGAAAGGGAAAAATATTGTTTATTTATTTGATTTTTCTTTTTCTTGTCTTTGTCTTTTATAATTTATTTATTTATCTCTAAGGTTATTGCAGTTGTTGTTTATTATTCTTTCCCTAAAAAAAAACCTTTATATATATAAATATATAGCTAATAGCTAAGTAAGGGAGGGGAGAGGAGGATATAGGGGCATAAATAATTATTATCTCTCATTATTAATCTTAGCAATCCTGTGTTATTTCTATTTACATGCAACAACGCCTGTATGAGGAGACCTCGGAGGTGTTACAGGTGCCTGGGGCCACCAATGTGAAGTATATCCTGCGAGGCACCCACCTCCTCACTTTACTTGTAAATCTTGAGGCGGCCCTGAAGGGGAGCTCCCTGGCCCGCTGCCGCGAGGCCCGGGTGGAGGACCTCCCGCTGCTCCTCACATTAAACGTTGGACTCCTCGGGGGTGGGGTGGTGGAGAGTCGGGCCGCCGCCGCCGCCGTCAGGGTGCCGGTGAGGTATGGAGACAACACATGGCTGGTGGTGGATGGGGCCCTGCTGAGAATTGATATTGACCTCTCCGCCGGCCCCTCCCTCAGCAGCCGCGCCGCCCCTGGCCAGTCTGAGGTGCTCGCCTCTATTCAAGCCAACTCTAAAATTGGAGCCTCAAACTTTCTCGTAACATTAAAGTTATTGTGTGAGGGGGGAGGGCGGTGGTCGTCAATGCCGTCCCCGAGAAGTGTGGGGGCGGTGGAGGAAATTTCACCCAACGGCATCGTCGCACGGGCGCTGCAGTTTAGTCCATCTGTTTCTCTTCCACGCGTCACAGATTCTCCTGCCGCCTTCGCCGGCCTTGTAGAGTTAAATGAATTTTTAACACTAGATAAAAGTAGGCTTCCAATGGCAAAACTTCGGCTTAATATGGAAGGAAAAAGAGGACAAATGGTAAATTTTACAGGAGATATTCTCTCTGGAATTGGTATTAGTTTGAGAGTTATATGTAGTGGTAATCAAACTTCACCGCTAGATGCACGTAATAATAATAATAGTAGCCGAAAGGTATTAAATGTTAAATCTTATGAGGAAAAAACTCATTCCGGTGAAGATATTCTAGTAGTAGAATTTGATACTTCTAATGAAGAAGGTTTAGTCCAAAAAGGAACACGTATGATTAGTAATGCAAGTCATTTAATTGTAAGTAATCGTTATGAAGTAAATTTTATGGCTACAGGACCGGTAGAAAATATACCAGATTTTCATTCAGTATATAATAGTGTATGTAGCTTCCTTAATTCAAAGCCAAATCCTCTTGCTTCACTAGTTATGCAAGATGTAAGAGAATTTGTTGCAAAAGATTTGAACCAACGAATAATGAAGCGAGAGTTTAAAAATCTTGTTTGGCAGGCAGTACGATTGTATGTTATTGAAGATTATCTTCCGGAATTAAAACGTGAAGCATCAGCCTCACCTAGAATTCCCCAAATCTCGTAGAATGACAGAGGAAAGGAGAGAAGAAGAGGAGGGGGTTAGGAAAAAAAAAAAAAGGTGAGTGAATAACAACAACAAAAAAAAAAAAAAAAGATTTTATATACATGCCTATATACAAGATTCAAAAAGTATATCCTCCTTCTTTTTTTATTGCTTTTTCTTTTTTTTTTTCTTTGCTTTTCATTTTCGTTTGCTTTTTCTGTGGTTATCTTTCTCTGTGCATATGAGTTTTTTTTTTTTTTTTTTTTTCCTTATCTCTGGAAATATCTGTTTGATTTTTAGCAATATATTTATTTGTTTTTGGAATAACCGAAAAAAAAAAAGGAAAAAAAAAAACCATTCGTTTTCACACACTACAATTTTTCTTTTCTTTTTCTTTTTCTTTTTTTTTTTCTTTTTAAATTACAAAAGGGCAAGCACGTCCTTGTAGCTTCCCTGTTATTGGTCGCGTAGCGTTTCTCTTTTTTTTCTTTTCTTTATTAAGCAAATACTTTATTATTACTTTTATTAAGATCACTTACATTCGTTTGTCTCTTAATTTCCTTTTTTTTTTTTTTATTATTATTTTTGCTTCTTTGTTTGTTACGCCACACAATCAGAAGCACTTTATTTCCTCCCCCAGAGTCCATTTTAGACCTATCTTGATATAACTGCCACAACTACAACTACAAATTGCAGACACAATATACCAGAGAAAATAATAATATTGATAAAGAAAACAAGCGCAATCACATATATAAGCAGACACACGGATATATAAAGAAAGAAATAAAGAGAAGTAGGCGTTAAAATCAAAAGGTAAGAAAGGAGAAAAGAAAAATTATATATAAAGAGGGTATCTCTCGTATCCCGCCTTGGTACGAGTAGTTTGTGAAGTTAAAAAAAAAAAAAAAACTTTATCTGTGGGTAATAAGGAGCAAAAAAATTTTTTTTCCTCCCCATTTTATACTCCTTCTTTTTTTTCAAATTGACTTCCTTCACTTTTTCTTTGTTCCTTCACGAATCAATATAAATAATAGTGCTATTACATTTATATTTATTTAAACTGTTTCTGTCATTTTGATTTGCACTTTATTATTATTATTATTACAAAATAGAGTTGGAAGGGGTCTCCTTGGCATTACGTTTTCGCCGACTCCTCCATTTTTCATAATTTTGCTTCTCTGCGCGTCTGATATTCGTGCTGGTTCCCGTCTTGGGTCCTACTCCTTTTTTTTTTTTTTTTTCTTCTATTGATTGATTGATTGTTTGTTTTTTCTGTTGTGCGGAGCGCTTGTTTGGTTTTATTTATTTAATTTTATATCATCACTAAATATATATATATATATATATTAATTCCATTTGTGGGTGTGTGTGTGTAGCAGTCAGAAAAATCAAACTCTCTGACCTCCTTTGCTGCCTCCAACCCTCCCTACCCCTCCTCCTCCCCCCCTCCCCGCTCCCCATTTATTAATTATAATAATAATTGTTATTATTACTACTATTATTCAATATTAATACTTAAAAAAAAAAAAAAAAGACTCGAGACCTCAATTTTTTTGATGAGGAAACAAGGATCAAAGAACCGTCGCCCATGTCAACAATTACGAGGAGGTCGGGGCCCAATTATTAATAATAATACTTTATCAGAAAAGCCTCAATTTCGTTGCCCTGTGTGTTTATGTACATTTCCATCCTGGACGAAACTCACAACACATCTTGATAAATCTATGCATCTCTCCGCCCGCTGCATTGCATGTTTAGAAAAGTTAAAATGTTATGGCCCAACACAACCCCACCGTCATGAGGATATTAAAAAACATCGTGGGTTTATTGGTGTTTTCTACGCTCGCGAGGATTATAAAATAGAACATCCGCCAATGTTATCAATTGAACAATATCGGTGTGAATGTCGTGTGACATTTTTAAATCCAATACATCTTGTCATGCATTTACGTCATGATCATGGTGTTAATGTCGTGCAAGATATAGCAAAATGTTTAACATGTAATATTCAAGGGTCTCTAAATGAAATGGAGCAACACAGATTATCAAGACTTGATATACATCACAAATTTAAATTTATTAATTTTTCCGTCGCACGATTTATTGTAATGCGGCCTAAGTTACCTCCCTGGAAGGCGGAGGAAACAGATTATGCAATACAATATCAATGTCCTATTTGTCGAGTTATATTTGGTGAGTGGAGTTTAATGCAAGGTCATATGGATATTACTGGGCATTGCCGTGATGTTTTACCTCAAACTACGGTGCATGGCTCGGAGGATACATCCAATACACTTATTATTGGTGGTATTAATAATAATAGTAGTAGTAGTAGTAATACTATTAATACAAATGTTAGTAGAAGTGGGAGTACTCAAAATATTAATAATAATAATAATAAAAGGAGGCATCATGTCTATTCTCCACAGGATTTTGAAGTTACAGTAGATCGGAATGATCCTATTGTGTGTGCCCAGGTGCGTCGCTCTGTTGCAGAGTCTGTTGGTACTGATGATGAAGAATTTCGAATTGTATTTCAGTGTCCTGCATTAAATTGTACATTTATATTTCTCTCACATGGAGAGTTAATGGAACACATGCTGCAAACTTCACATCGCCCACCACCACCTCCTACTCAACTGGGAGCCACCAGCACAACAACAACAATAATAATAGAAACAAAAGCAGAAAGAGAAATAGAAGGAGAAAATGAACTGACAACAAAAAAAAAACAAGAGGAAGAAGAAGAAGAAGAAGAAAAGGATAATGATAATAATAAGGATGAAGACGAGGAGACAGAAGAAAACGAAAAACAAGAGAAGGAATTATTAAGTGGTATTGGGGATGTTGCAGCTTATGAGGTGAGCAGCACTGTCACACAATTAATAGAAATCTTTGGCTTCTCTCAGTGTCAAATATGCCGTTTTGTATTGTCGCCTGGAGCAGAGGAATTACACCGACAACTATATCACAGTCATATTTCATCTCAATAGCCGCCGTCCTCTCTATTTTTATTTTGTTTATTTTTTTTTTTTTCAATCTTATCATATTATTTATATATATATATACATATATATATTAATAATAATAATAACGGTGCTTTTTTTTTTTTTTTTGTTGTTGTTGTTTTTTGTTTTTTTTTTCTCTGTGTGTGTGTGTGACTGAGGGAAGAGGTGTAGGAGGGAGGTGTGACTTTTCTCCTGATTTTTTCGTGTTTTTTGTTGTTGTTTTTTTTTTTTTTGGTTATTATTATTATTTGTTTATTTATTATTATCATTATTATTATTATTATTCGTGTTTGTTTTTGTTGCTTTTTTTTTAATTATTATGTCCTTTTTTTTTCTGTGTGTGTGGGTGTAGGTGTGTGTCTCTGTTGGTGTTTTTTTTTTTTTTTTTCTTTGTTTTTTAATTGTTTGGTGAAGAGAGAAGAGGACTTCTTTATTTCATTAAAGAGAGATATACACAATGGTAAAGAAAGAGAGATTTAAAAAAAAAAAATTTTTATAGAGATATTTCTTGGAAGAATAAAAGAAAAAAAAAGCAATAACAGTAACAGCAACAATAAAAAAAACGAAAAAATTTATGATAAGAGGTGAAGAGGGAAAAATAAAAGAATTTTTTTTTGAAAAAAAATTATTTTATTTGTTTTTTTCTTTCTTTTCTTTTCTTTTTCTATGTCTCTTCCTGTTATGGGAAAGGGGCCTCCTGTTTTTTTTTTTTTTTTTTTCTTTTTTTTTTTATGTCTCTTCCTGTTATGGGAAAGGGGCCTCCTATTTTTTTTTTTTTTCTCTGTTTATGTTTGTCTCTCTCTCTCTCTCTCTCTCTCTCTCTCTCTCTGTGAGTATATATTTTTAGCTGTGATGTTTACATTCTCCCAATCCCTTATTATTATTTTTAGTTACTTTCTTCATCTTATGATATTTCTATTTATTTATTCTTTGTATGTTTGTTTGTTTTCTTCGTTCATTTTCTTTTACAAAATAATAATAATAATAATAATACTAACTAATATTTATTACTGTAAGGTGTGAATTAAAGAAGAGGGGTAGGGTGGAGGTTGTGAGAGAGAAGAAGATAGGGACGTGGGGGGAGGAAATTGTAAATAAGAAGTAAAAAAGGGAAATAAAAATTTTAACAAAAAAAGAAAATAAAATTTTTTTTTTAAGAACGCAGTTCTAATTATTATTATTATTATTTTTATTATTATATATATATATTTTTTTTTCTCCCCTATTATTTTTTTTTTTTTTTTTTTTTTTTTGTGTTTCCTCCAACTACCTCCCTCTCTCTCTCTCTTTTTTTTTTTGTCTTTGTTTACTTTCCTCCTTGTAAGCACTTCTTTTATCTTATTAATTATATTTTTTTTGTTGTTGTTGTTTTCTCTTTTGAGTCCGGTGAAATCTCTGCCAGACTTCTCTTTTCTCTAATAATAATACTCATGTAATATAATATATAATATATATATTTATAATGAAAGAAAAAAAGAAAAGAAGAGTGTAGGGTAGGAAGCTAACCAAAGAACTATGATATTAAATAAATAAAAAAGAGAGAGAAAGAATGTATATAAAGAAATTAAATACAAAGAATGTATAAAGCAAAATAGTTAACAAAATAAACCCCTTTAGATAAAGAAAGAGAATAAAAAAAAGAAAGAAATTTCAAAAAAAAAACAATGGGGATATTATCATTTTTTTTTTTTTTTTTCCTTTTGGTCTCCACTTAATTGCAGTGTGTCTCTGTCGCTTTTCTATCGAGTCCTTATTTGAAATCATAAAAGAAAAAAAGAATCTGATGGAGAGCATATAGAGAAAGGGAAATATATATATTCAGAGAAGCTATAGTAATTATGTATGTAAAAGTGACTTTACGTCCGGATTTTAATTTAAAGTTTTTTTTTATTTCTTAATTTATTGCTTTTTCTGTTGTTGTTGTTTTTTTTTTTTTTTTTTTTTTTTGATTATTTTATTTATATTTCTGTTTTTCTGTGACTGTGTGTGTGTGTATTATTGTTCAAGGGAATATTATTTATTTATTTATTTATTATTTTTTTTTTTTTCGTTCTCGTTATTTATTAACTTTATTTATCTATTTTATGTTTTTCTTTGTTTTTTTCGTCTTTTTAAAGAAAAAAAAAATTTGAAAAAAAAAAAAAAAAAAACTGACTGCTACATTTATAAGCAGTAAAAAATAATAATTAAATAAAGACTGGGTAAGCGAGTATGTGGAGGAAAAAAAAAAAAAAAAATCCAGAAATATTTCTTTTGATTTCAATTAACAGACATCCACACGAGAATAAAAATAATAATTATTATTAGGCGATTGGTAGATCCCTTTTATATTCTCATATATTTTTGTTTGTTTATTTATTTCTGTTGATGTTCGCCTGAGGGCTTGAATTCTAAGAATTGTGTTTTCTTTTTTTATATTTTTAAATTATGGTATTTCTTTTTTATTTATATTTATATAGTATTTCTCTTTGATTTACTATTTAAGCTCAGAAAAGGTTGTTTTTATAGGTTTTTTTTTCTGATAGATCTGGTTCTGTGTATAAGGAATTAGAATTTAATTCGGCGAATGTTGTAGTTCATTAAATAAAAAAATTAAATTAAAATTAATAAAGAAAGAGTACCTCCCATTCCCCCCTCTATGAATTATCTCTCTCTTTCTTTTTTTTTATTTATTTTTCTGATTTCTTTGTAGGCTTTAGTCGGTAGGTTCGAAAAATAATAATAATATATATACGTGTTTCTTTTATATTATTATTATTACGATTTCTCTTTAATGTGTATTGATCCTGTTTTTTGTTTTTTTCTCATTTTTAACTTTATTATTTATGTCTTCCTAAACCTCAAAAGCGCAAAACGCACTTACTTACAATTTTATTTATTTATTTTTTCTCGGTTTTTACTATTGTATGTCCACCTCCCATACACACACACACACGCACGCATGAACATTTTTTTTTTTTTTTCCATTTTTGACTATCTCTCATTCCTTTTTTTTTTTTTTTTTTGATATTTCAATTTATTTCTTTATTATTATTATTGTCATTACCATTATTATTATTATTATTATTATTATTATTTGTTTTCTTTTTCCTACACCATCATGTGTGCTCTTCACCTTTAAGCTGCACTACTGCGTTATGTTTCTCATTTCTTGACCTCTCTTATTATTATTATTTGTTTTTTTTTTCTTCTGCTACTGGCTTTTCTTTTTAAATTTATTCTCTTTTTGTTGTTGATCTTTTTCTTGTTTGCTATTTGTCGGTGGTGTCTCAATTTGCCTTTTTCTTTTGTAGGTGAAGCAATCACCAAAAAAAAAAAAGCAACAATTTGATCAGCGAAACAGAGGATAAATAAAAATAAAAATGAGTCAAGGAAAGAAAAAAAAAAGAATACTCAAAGGTGGTGAAAGAACATAATACCCCTAACCAAAGTACATGGGGGGGAGTTTATTTTTATCATTATTATTTGTTATTGATTTTTTTTATTATTATTATTATTATCTCATTACACAATATGTATTTCTATTCGCTTCCTGTTTGCGATTATATATATATATATATGTGTGTGTATATGTATATATTTGTTATTTCCCTCCCCTCCCCCTTCTTCCTTTGCTGTTGAAGATATACGGGGCTCTCTATCTTTCAATTAATCAATCACAAATTTTATATATTATCAACTATATATATATATATATATACTAAATCATATAAATATATTTTCTTTTTATACATGTATTTTTCTTCCCCATCCCCTTATTCTCTCTTCCCCTCCTCCTCCTTCCAATTTAAGTGCGGAGGGAAAAAATCATAAATAAAATAAATCAAAAATAAAAAGAAACAAAAATAGTAATAATGTGTGACCCATTTGCGACCATGGCCGGGGCGGAGAAGTCGCTTCGCCTCGCCCGACGCTACGCCCTAGAGTCTAACTATGATGTCGCCGTCGCTTTTTACACTGGACTTGAAAAAGACCTCACCGCCCTCCTCGGCCCCTACGAAGATATCACAGATAATAATAATAATAATAATAATATATCAGAGAATGCCTCAGCCTCTCTCCTGCAGCCGGCAGATGTTATAAAGTGGGGGCAGCTGCGAGGCAAAGCCCGGGAGGAGTTAGCGGCTGTAATTTCACTACAAGAAGAGTTGCGGGCCCTCGTCTGCCCGAGTGATGCCGCCCGCCTCGACCGGGGCCTACGAGTCTCCCCATCCCGGCAGCGACCCACACGTAACTCATTCCCTGGTAAAACTGAAACGAATAATATTTATAATAATAATAATAATATTAGTGGTAATAGCGATGGCCCAGCTGTGGGTGCCGCCCATCACGGGGGAAATTATCGCGCGAAGAAGTTCTCACCTCCACCAGTCTCAAAACGTGCCGATGAAGGTCCTGGAGCATTAAATCAAATCATGTACGGAGACAAGGATCGCTTTGGTCCCCCACAAGGCCCAGCTATTATAAAATCACAACAGCCGCAGAGATTAATTAGTGGGCAAAAGACACAAATATCGCATGCCTCCCCAGTTACTCGTGGTCGTTTACATTCTGGAAATACGCCATGTAAGTCATCATCACCTTCTAGTAATGCTAAGGTGAAAGTTATTTCGAGACGTGTAGAAAAAAATACAGAAAGTGGAGGGAGACGTCAAGGCGCAAGGGCTACTGTACCACGTTTTGCTGCACGAAGTGGAGAAGAAGAATTAGTATCACTTATTGAAGCCGATATGCATGTTGGTAAAATGACTGTTTCATGGAATGAAATTGCTGGATTAGATGAAGCAAAAAGACTCTTAGAAGAAGCAGTAGTTTATCCAGTTTTAATGCCTGATTATTTTCAAGGAATTCGTCGACCATGGAAAGGTGTATTACTTTATGGACCTCCAGGAACAGGTAAAACAATGCTTGCTAAAGCTGTAGCTTCTGAATGTAATACAACTTTTTTTAATATTTCACCTGCTACATTAACAAGTAAGTGGCGTGGTGATAGTGAAAAACTTATTAGAGTTTTATTTGAAATGGCTCGTTATTATGCTCCAAGTACTATATTTATTGATGAAATTGATTCTCTTTGTGGACAAAGAGGAGATGGAGGAGAACATGAAGCTTCACGTCGTGCAAAAGGAACATTATTAGCCCAAATGGATGGAGTAGGTGTTGATCCTGGTAAAATAGTTATGGTTTTAGGAGCTACAAATCATCCATGGTCTATAGATGAAGCTATGAGACGTCGATTAGAGAAAAGAATTTATATTCCTCTTCCAGATAAGAATGATCGTATAGAATTATTTAAAATTAATACTCAATCTTTAAAATTATCTACTGATGTGGATTTTAAACATTTATCTAATTTACTTGAAGGACGTCATTATAGTTGTGCTGATATTACAAATTTGGTTCGTGATGCAGCTATGATGACTATGAGAAGATTTATGGAAGAGACAGATAAATCTGAATTAAAACAGCGAGCTGCAGAGATTGGTAAACTTGTTGCAGAACAACCTACTACTATGAACGATTTTTTAAGTGCTGTAAAGAATGTACCAAGTAGTGTCAATGTAGACCAAATTTCAAAGTTTGAAAAATGGAAGAAAGAGTTTGAAACTAATTTGTAGATGCCTTAACTAGATATTTTTAACAACAACAACAAAAAAAAAAAAAAAATCTTTTGTTTCATTTAATTATTATTTTTTTTCCTTTAGGGGGGAAACTGTGAAAAAGGGATCAATTCCGGGAAAATGAAAATTAGCAGATTCAAAAGGAAAATGACTTAATTTGGTCTTTTTTTTTTTTTTCCTTTTTAAGGGGTGAAAGAGATTGAATTGATATGAACTCTTTTTACTTTCTTCAAAAGGGATAAAAAATAATATATATATATATATTTTTTACTATATTTACATGGTTCTGTTTCTTCTATCATATCCTTTATTTTGTTGCAGAAATAGCCCCTTTTTTTTATTATTTATTTTTTTTTTTTTTTCTCTAATAGACTAGAATCCCTGACCTCTGGTTGACACAAACAAAAGTCTCAGCCGTCTGTGTGTTAAATCAAGCAAAGAAAAGAAAAAAAAAAAATTCAAATTAACAGAAATAGAAGGAATTAATTAATAAATAAATAATAATAATACTAATAGAAGCCCCAATCCCCACCTCCCGATGTCTAACTCCCGTAGTGGGAGTCATGGGGCCAGTGATGGAAAAGAAAACAAACAACAACAACAACAATTATTATTATTAAAGCAAGTGAGGCGGCAGCGGAGCGAGGCCTCCCCGCCCCCCTCCACCTCCCCCTCGTGTGGGACCCCCTCAGGAGGCGGCGGCTGGCAACTTCCCTCCAGCAGCCGGTGCCTCGCCTGCGGCCGCCTCGGGGCCCTGTGCGACTGCCGCACCACAAGAATGGACCCACAACTAAAAAGACAAAAACTTGACAACTTCCTCCTCACCACCCCTTATGAAAGATGTAAACAATTAAAGGCATTAGATGAGGTGGGGCGGGAGGAGGCAAAGCATCGTCGTCGATTAATGGAACAATGGGGGGAGGAAGTGAAGGTGTTAACTCATACTGCAGCCACACAGCAGAGGGTATTATATTTGGCATTGGAGGAATCCAAGTCACGTGAGGATGTTAAAGCTTTAGAGAGAAAAGAATGGGCAGAAGTTATGATGATTGTAGATCGTCATATGGTGTTACTTGCTATTACTCGACATGAAAGAGAAGAAAGATTACAATTGTATGCATCAACTCAACGAGAAGCACAAATTTTAATAGATTGGCATAATAAAACTTTTCAATTTCTCAGTTTAAATAGTCGAGAATTTGCATTTAGAGATGCACTTTTAAATAATGAGGCAGCTTCAAGAGCTACACTTAAAATTCTTAATGTAGAATTATTAAATATAATAGATTGTAATGAAAAAGTAAGACGTGGTATTTATGAAAATTATTGGGAAAATCGAGAAAAAATTATTTTAGAATGGTTTGAAGGTTTAGAATTTATACAAAATTCTATTGTAGATGATAATAAACGAATTCAATGGATGATGCAAGAACGAAAACGAATGTTTGAATTATGTATACGACAAAAATCAGAATTAGAATCTGAAGAACTAAAAACCAGAAGAAATTTAAATGATATAATGGTTGAAGAAGGTCATTATGTTTTGGAAAAAGTACGTTTATGTGAGAGACAACGAGAATCTATGGTTCAACAAGAAACAAGAGTTAGAAATATAATTATTCAAGATGTTTTAGATACCTATGGTAGATTATTTATAGAATTTAAAAGAAGTGAAGAAGAAGCTCGTAATTTAGAAATAATAAAATTTCAAAAACGAGAAGAAAATATTCGTAAAGCTTTTCAATTTCTACAAAGTATTAAAGAAGAAGAATCTTTAGCTTTTACATCACTTAAAAAACAAGAACATAATGAAAAAGAACAGCGTTACCAATGGATGCTTGAAAAAGAAAAACAATATTGTGAAATGGAACATTTTGCTTTAAATCAAGTAAAAATATTATGGGATGAAGAAAATAATACTCGTAATGCTTTAATAAATTCTATGCTAGAAGAAGAAGTTGGAATTGCTGCTTGGATTCAGCATAAAACTCGAAAAATGAGGGAAATGGTAGAAGCTGCTATGTCTCAAAAAGGTGAAATACGTTTACAAGAACATGAAGAACGTTTTTCACTTGTTTCTCATAAAGCTGAACAAGAAGATGCCGTACGACGATGGATTGATTCAAAAGAAATTATACGTCAATCTATTATCTCAGAAGAATTTAATTATCGTAATATTGGTATAGAATTGGAACATAATACAAGAGAAGAAATTATTTGGAAATTTTCTGCAGGACTAGATGTTTGTCAAACTCTATTACAGCAACGTATAGAATCTCAAGTAAAATTTCAGCAAAGATCATTAACTTTTATAGAAGGAATTATGGAACAAGAAGCAGCGGCGAGAGTTTTATTAGAGCGTGTTGCCCATGATGATAAAGAACGTGCTATTCAAGAAGAAAATCTTCGACGAGTACTTGATATATTAAATAATGAAACAGAAAATCGAGGAATTATAGTTCAACAAGAGGTTCGTTATCGTGAAAGTATTTACACGCATATGATGTTGCAAAGAAATTTTTTTGCAAAAGAAGCCCAAGAACTTTTAAAAGCCTTAATTTGTGAAATTGTAGCAGCAGAAGAAAGTCAACGTCATTTTATTATGCATCTTGCTGTAGAATCTATAGAACGTCTTGGTATTGAAGAAAGACAATCATGGGAGGAGGCAAATCAATGTGAAATAAAACGAATACGTGAGGAATTACGTAAACGTGAAGTTGCTTTAATGGAAGATACTCGTTTATATTGTGAAGATGAAGAATTAAATCCTAACACTAGTAATATCTCATCCCAGCATTTACAGCAAAGTAGCATGGAACAACAAACTGAAATAAAGGAGGATGAAATATGGGGTCTTCGAAAACAATTTATTCTTGGAGAATTGTGTAGTCAAGATAATGAGGAGGAAGATAATATTATTAATAATGAGGCAGTTTCAGCTTTACTTACTCCTACTTCTATAGAATTTGTGTCATATGTACTTGATTTTATTCTAAAAAGAGAATCTCAATTTACAATGGAAATGCAACAAGCGAATAATTTATTAAGTGATATTCAAAAGAAAGTATTAAATCAACGACAATTGTTAAATAATGCAAAAGAAAGATGTGAGGAATCAAGAGAAACAATAAAGAGAGATGCCCAGGAACATGAAACACGAACTATAATGCATCGTAATACAAGACAAAAAGATGAGGCACAATTAGAGCGAGAACGTGCTAGATTACAGGCAAAAGTAGAAGAATTACGAAAAGTACAAACTAGTGTTTCAGATATTCGAGAGGCAATTCATAATCAATATCAAAAACGTTAAAAGAATATTTAAAAAAAAAAAAAAGATATTTGTGCTTGTGTGAAATAAATAAAATTATTAAATGAAATGGAGTAATATGGTATTAAATATAAATAAGGCAATACAGAGAAACCGCCTTCTAACTATCATATACAAACACACTCTCTCTATATATCTCCATTCTTTAAGTTTTACAGAGTAGATATTTATAAGTTAAGATATTTTTGTTGTTATTTTTTTCAGGAAGGTAGGTTTAGATGTTGTCTGCTTGAGTTGTGAATTTAATAAATAGATATATATATATATATATTTTTTTTTTTTTAGATGCATTCCAATTTAGTAAATATATGCGTGTGTGTGTGTGTGTAGAGAAAGAAAGAATGAAAGAAGAGCTTATTTCTTCTTAGACTCTCGCAGACATTTTTTTTTTTTAGATATTCTGTGCAAAAAAAAAAAAAAAGGCAATAACTCTTTTTTTGTTTTGTTTTTTTCTTGGGTTGTACCTTTTAATTCCCTTATTATTATCAGACGACTTCATTATATTAATTATGAACAGGAAAAAAAAAAGCATATATATATATATATTAATATTCCTTCTTTAATGGTGGTACTTTGTGCCGTTTTGTTTTTTCTTTTTCTTGAAAGTTTCTCTTTTCCATTTTTTTTTTCTTTTTATTTATTTAATATTTTCTCTACTAAAAAGGGGAGGTTAGGGGGGAAATTGAAAGAAAAAAAAAAAGATACTAATATTAGTATTATTATTATTATTATTATTATTATTATTATTATTAGTAATGGAAAAGGAAATAACAGTCGCGCAGTTGCGTCAATGTGGACTTCCCATCACACTTCCCTCATCTCTTAGTGAATTTACCCCGACAATTCTCTACAAATTACTTGTAACAGCTCTTTCTCATCTTAATAATAATAATAATTCTAGTGAAGAAGATAATGAACTAGAGTTGCCAACAACTGATTTTTTAAATGAAACCACAAGTATAAATACAAATACGACAAAACGTTTACATCAATTAAGTGCTTTAACAGCACAATTGCAAAGTGCAGGATGTGAATTTATACAACAAGAATATTTAATGTATCCAACCATAGAAAGTACTAAAAAGTTAATGACCTGGCTTATAAATGAGTTGCACCGGGCTGCTATGGCAAAAAGTAATGTGGATAATAATGATAAAGAAGAAGAAGAAGAAGAAAAAAAAGAAAATATTCCAATGATAAAAGCATTACATTTATTTCATTCTCACATTCAACAATGTGATAAAGGTATTGGAAAACAAAATTATAATAATAATGAATCTTTGTTGCCTATACAATCTCCTTTTTTCACTGTAGGGGTTATTACAGGAAAGGAAGAAAATAATGTTCACAATCCCACATATTGGTCACAAATTCATGCAGCTTATAAAGTAATGCAAAAATTCTCATCCCCAGAGCAAAAATATATTTTATCAAAATTTAATTTAAATTTAGTACGAAAGCCCTACTTATCAGAAGTTTTATTACAATCTTTTCAAGAAATAAATGCCACAGAACGCACCAGTGCGAAGGATATATTTTTTTCTTCGCAAAGTCCAGTAAACCATAGACTTATGATAACTCGTGAAATAGAGAAATCATTACAACAAGGTGTAGGATATCATAAAACTTCACTTAAACCCACCTTAAATGATAAACATATTTCTTCCAAAACAAAATCAACAAATATCGAAACAAATATAAGAAAAACTAATCTCAGTGCTGATGCTTTCTTTTATAATCCATCAGAGGATGGTATCACTGTAGATAATATAACTCAAACCTTGCCAAGTGCAAAACGCACTGCCGAATTAAAAGATATTCAAACTCTTCAAAAGGCAATTGAGAAAACGGAATTAAATATTAAAAATAGTGAAACTCAAATGGCAGATAATGAAGCTAAAATAATTGAAGAATATATGGAGTCAAAAAAAGAGGTTCGTCAACTTACAAGTATGTTAAATGAATTAGAAACTCAAAAAAGTAATTATGAAGAAGAAATGCAAATACTCGCTTTTAATAATGAGGAACAACAAGAGAATCGAAAACGTCAAAAAGAAGAAGCTCAAAGACTTGAATATGTTTTATCATTAATGGATACTCCAGAAATAAGTGAAACTCAAATTAGTAATGAAATAACTGAATTAACTAGTGAACAAAAAAATTATCGAAATGAAATTCAAAATAAACTTCAAAAAGTAGGGAAAAAACGTGAAGAATTATTAGAAGAACTTCGTGCAGCAGGAGGTGATCATGAAGAGCGATTAGCTCAAATTAGACGTTCTATAAAAGAAGTAGAAAAAGAAATTAAAGAAAAAAAGAAAGATGTAAAAACGTGGGAAGCAGATGTTTCAGTTCATACAGATGATATTGATAGATTGCATTTTCTTCATTATATTTACGATATGACTTCAAATATTTGTAAACAACAAACACAGATAGCTTCAATAGCACGTGAAACAACAAAATCTAATGAACGTATTAAAGAATTAGAAAATCGTCTAAAATTATTATTTTCTAAACGTGAAGATGAACTATTTCAAAAGGCATCCTCATCTGAAGGAGGAAATTTATTTAATCAACTTCATAAAAGTTTTCTTGAAGTACGTGAAAGTTACATAGCATTAATTCGTACTATTACTGAACGTGGTGAACTTCATTTAGAACTTTATAGTATGGAAAATAGGTTAGAAAAACTTATATCAGAAGTTGAATCATATGATACAAAAAAAATTGAAAATGATTTAAAAGAATTACAAAATGAGATTAGTAGTCTTCGTGAATCGTAACATGTTTGACTCAGTTCTAGTTTTACCTTCAGTAATCGCCTCCCCCTAGTGTTTATCGTTTATTTTTTTTTTTTTTTTTAATAAACTAATAATAGCAAATAATAGTCTCCTATACTATTATTATTACTATTTTTTTTTTCCATATTTGGATGTTGATAAATCCTTATTAAATAAATTCGTATATTATTTATGTCTTTTCATATTTAATGTTTTTTTCTTCTTAAATTGTTTGGTTGTTATTCTTCTTTTTTTTTTTTTTTTCTTTAAGGTCACTTATTACTTTATTGGTTTTTATATATTTGATAATAATGCAAAGGAAATGCGATATTATTGTACTGGGAGCCACAGGCTACACAGGTAAAATTGTTTGTGAATATCTTGCAAATCTTAAAAAAGAAAATGAAGTTACTTGGGGTATTGCTGGTCGTAATGAA
>JASANY010000682.1:0-20612 GCA_030849755.1 Trypanosoma avium
AAACCACCTCCGTAGAAACTTTATGTAAAGGATTCCCAGCGGAGTTTGCTTCTTATATTAACTACACCCGTAGTCTACACTTTGAGGATAAGCCGGATTACAGTTATTTAAAACGATTATTTCGTGAATTATTTGTTCGTGAAGGGTATCATGTGGATTATGTGTTTGATTGGACTTTGAAAAGAATTCATGATAGCCTGCAGGAGGCAAAAACAGAACAACAACAACAGCAACAACAGCAGGCGCCAGCTAAGAAATCATCAGAAAAGGGAAATACAGAGGATGTGGCTTAGAATGTTTTATTACTATTATTATTATTATTTTAATGAAATCACATGCAAAGTACACATAGATGAATATATTTATTTATTTATTTATTTATATGAATTTTAGTTGTTGTTTTTTTATTTGTGTTTTATCTTCGGATTACCTCTTGTCTTTTTTTTTTTTTGGGAGGGGGAGGGGGAGGGAGATTTCTCTTTTTTGGGGGTATATTTAGGCTTCTTTTACCAAAAAAAAAATCATCTAGCAAAATACCAATTTCCTCTGTGTGTGTGTGTGTGTGCTTGTAGAAAGTAAGAAAGAGAAAAAGAGAGTTTGAAGAGCTAAATATGTATGAGGGTATATATGAATAAGTAAATTTGTTTATATTTTTGTGTGTACTTTGCATGTTTGATTTATTATTATTATTATTATTATTGTGTCTCCCTCTGAATTTGTGTGCGTGTGAGTGTATTATATAATATTAATATTAATATTATATATAGTATTATTATTATTAGTACACGATTAGTCTTATTGAAGGAAAAGTTAGAGAAGGACGAAGAAAAGAAAAAAAAATTTTATATGACTTTTGGTGAAAACAAAATTAAAAAAAAAAAAAATTGAAAAAAAAAAAGTGAAACAAAAAAAAAAATTAAAAAAAATAAATAAATGAAATAGAAAAATTGTGAGAGTAAAGTTAAAAAAAAAATAAAAAGTAAACTGAAAAAAGAAAAGAAAAAATAAAGGATAATATATATATATAGAACGGAATGGAAAATGAAAGAAGGAAGGAAGAAAAAGCAGAAAAATAAACAAAAAAAAGTTTATAAAATAAAATCATTTAAAACAACAAACAACTTTAAAGAAAGAGATCAAAGAAGAAATGAGGAAAAAGAAAAATTAAATACAAATTAAATAAATGAAGAGTGAACATTTATATATGTAATTTCTCTCTTTTTATATATGTGTGTGGGGTGTATAACACATGGGCTTCTTTTGAAAGATAAATAAAATTAAAAAAAAAAAAAAAAGAATTTTTGCTTTTTATTATTTATATATATATATATGTGTGTGTTTTAAATCTCTTCTCTTTTCTTCTCCCTTATTATCATTATTATTATTATTTATTTTATTAAAAAAAAAATATATATATATATATTTATATATTCTCCTGTTTTGTGCCTTATTGTTCTTGCTATTTATTTGTTTCGTTGTTGTTTTCTCTTTTATAAATTATTTATTATTATTTGCTTTGTGGGTGAAAATATAATAAATAATAAGAGAGAGAGAGAGAAAGAGAATTAGAAAAAATAAAGATATATATATTTGGGTATCGTGTGGGATTTTATTATTTGTTTGTTCTTTAAACTAATATATATATATATATATATATATACTAAATAAAATGAGAAGAATTAAAATATAAAATCATGCAGACATTACTAATAATATTAATAATTATTTAAATGATAAAGTACCAACACGAAATCTCCTCTAATATCTACACCACACTAATATTTATTTATTTTTAATATTAATAGGAATATATATATATATATATGTATAGACACAAGACAACAGAGAAAGAAAAAAAAAAAAAGAATTCTTTTAATTTTTTTAAAATTAATTACAATTAAAAAACACACTTTATAACATTTCACTATATTTCTCTTTATTTCTTTTCTTTCTGTTTTTGTTTTTGTGTTGTTGTTGTTGTTTTTTTTTTTTTTTTCTCCACCTGCGTTAATTTCTTCTTTTTTTCAGATTATTTTTAATAATATTATTATTAGTACGAACTCTTTCTTTCTGTTTTTCTTTTTTTTTTTTCCAAAAAAAAAAAAAATCATTTTCCTCCCCACCTCAAACAAAACAAAACAACCAAAAAAAAAAATTAAAGCTTTTTTTTTTTTTTTCTATTTATTTTATATTTATATATATAATATATACATATATATATAATATATTATATAATTTATATATATGTTACATCGGAATTATTTATTATTTATTATTTTTATTTATTATTATATTATATATATATATTGCTCTACTTGTTAGTGAATAGTAAAGGAGTTTATTAGTATATAAAAATATTTGTTTTCTTTCTTCTTATTCTTCTCATTTTTTTTTTTTTTTAATTATTTATTTATTTACACAAAACAATATATATATATATATATATTTATAACAAAAAGATAAGATAAAAAGAAGAGAAAAAAAAAAAAAAAAAACAAAACAAAACAAAAAAGAAGCAAAAAAAAAAAAATGACTCGAGTGACCCCCAGTTGTGCTACAGATAATAATAATGATAATAATTATTATAATTATAATAATAAAGAAAAAGAAGAAAAAGAAATTTTAATGAGTAATCATCGCAGTTCTAGCCGCAGTTGTAGTACAAATGCAAACACGGTCCTTTCTTCTTCTTCATATTCTTCTCTTAATAATAATAATTATAATAATAATAATAACAATAATTATAATAATTATAATTATGATAATGCTTCCTATTGTTCTGGGAATAGTCCACAGAAAGCTATGATACTCATGCAACATACACCAATTACAAAAGCTAATATAAATTCATCATCATTATCATTATTATCAGAAGCCGAAGTTGTTAATAATAATAATAATAATAATAATAATAATAATAATGAAATTGAAGAAGAAGAAGAAGCTAAAAGAATATTAGCTGAAAGATATAAAACAAAATTATGTCGAAACTTTATAGAAACTTCACATTGCCCGTATGATATTCGGTGTATGTTTGCACATGGAGAAAATGAATTAAGAACACCTGAAATGAATATAAAAGATGGACTTGTTACAGAAGAAGCAATTCGAAATTTTCAAAAACAAATTATGCGTCGGAATTATAATAATAATAATAATAATCGTCGTCGTCGTCGAGTATTAACAACAGAAGCAGGAAATTATTATAATAATTATAATTATTATAATTGCCCAGCAGATATGACAGAAACAACGAATTCTTCTTCTTATCAACAATATCCACAATATGAAGAAGAAGAAGAAGAAGAAGAAATATCACCAGAATATTATAATTATAATTATGATAATTATAATAATAATTATGGGGCGCCACATTCATATTATCCTTCAATCCCACCCACACTTCCTATGAATTCTAATTCTACACCTCATCTTTCTCCTAATATTCCTTTGAATTATAATTGTAATTATAATGATAATTATAATTATAATAATAATTGTAATTATTGTTGTTGCTGCTGTTGTCATCATCATCATCATTGCTGCAGAAATATAAGGAGTAATTGTGCGTATGACTCCTCTTCTGCAGATCCATCTCAATTCATAATGATGAAAGAAGAAATGAGAAGAAAACAACAAATTAATTTTAATAATAATTATAATTATTATAATAATTGTTATTATAATGAATATGAAGAATATGAAGAAGAAGAAAATAAAGAAAATAAAACTCGTGTTTACACGCATAATCCCTATAGATGTAATGTTCTTTCTAATAAAATACGAGTACCTATGCATTCTTCATATCATTATGATGAAAATCATAATTCTAATTGTTATTATTATTATAATAATAATTATAATTATTTTGAGTATGATAATGAGAATGAGAATGGAATTGTTGATTGTGATGGATATATGGAGAATAATAATGACAAACAACAAGAAGAAGAAAATCAAGGGAAATTAACAGAAGAAACAAATATAAATATAAATAAAGAAGAAGAATGCTCAACATGCAGTAGTAGTATTGGAAGTGACTCTGGTGATCAGCAACAACCATTATTTGAGAGTGACTGCAATAATATTAATAATAATATTAATAATAATAATGAAAAGAGAAAGGCGTTGAATTTACACTAGAAGGGGGATATTATATATTTATGATAATTATAATATTTTCTTCTTTTTTTTTTTTTTTTGCTCGTTTGCTTTTTGTTTATTTTCTCTTCGTTATTTGTTTTCATTTCCCTTCCTCCTGCTCTTTTGTTTTCTTTTATCTTTCTCTCTCTCTTTTTTTTTTTTTTTTTTAAGAAAAAAATATATCAAAAAAGAAAAAGAAATATTTTGTTTTTTGTTTTTTTAATTATTTTTACTTTTCTCTCTATTGGCTTCAAAGCGACTTCAGTATTAATGCACTAATAGTAGTATTATAAATATTAATATTATTTTTAATTTTCTTTACACAAATCTCACAATTTACAATTAATTGATTTTTTTTTTTTTTTTTTTGTGTGTGTGTGTGTTTTTTGTGTAAAGAGATACTGAGGGTGCCGTACACTCCTGTGAATATATAAATTATATATTTCTTTCTCTTTTTTATTTAATTTATATATTTCCTTTTTTTTTTTTTTTTATTCTTATTATGCTCTATTTTTTATAGAGAAAAAAAGAAAAAAAAAAAAGAAATTATAATTAATAAAAAGAAGAGAAAATTTCACTATGGAGGTATGTTAAAATAATAATAATAATTATTATTATTAGCAAAACAGTCTTTGTGAGCCTACTATCTCCCTTTATGTTCCTTTTTTTTTTTTCGCTATTCGTATTTGCCCTTCCCTTTTGTTTGTTTTTCTTTTCTTTTTTTATACTTTTCCTCCTCTTTTTTTTTTTTTTTATTTTATTTTTCTTTGCAGATTTCTTTATGTTTTTATGTTTTCTTGTTTTTTTTTTTTTCTAAATGTTTTCATTAACCCCTCAAAAGTTATGAAATATACTTTTTTTTTCTTTTACTTTTTTTATATGTAGAGGAAAAATATTTATAATAATGATAAGTGATTGAATGAACGAGGGATTACATGAAATAGAGCGTCTAATAAATAACCAAATATATATATTTTTATATTATATATATATATATTTTTTTTTTACAGTGTAAGAGGGAAAGAAAAGAATATTTTTTTATTAATTAAATTAAATGAGAAGGAAAAGTAATGGAAAGGAGAAATAAAATAAAATAAAAATAATTGGGGGAAAAAAAATAACAGAGACTTAATAATAAAGTACTTAGAAGCAAAAAATACATATTATTTTTAATATAATATTATAAATATATTGTGGGAGAAATGTATGTTTGATTAGAATGTAAGTTTTTCTATTTAAAATAAAGGAAAATATGGGTTTCTGATTATTTCCTTAATTAATTTATTATTATTAGTTTTTTTTAGGAATATTTTCTTCCTTCTCTCTATTTTGCTTTTTTTTTTATTTGGGTTTTTTTTTTTTTTTTTCGTTTTCTATTTATTATTATGTTAAAAAAATAAAATAAAAAGAATATATATTTTGACGGCGAAACGTGGGCTATTCAATGCTAAAAGGGGAAAAAAAAGAAAAAAAAAGAGGGAGGAGAAATAAGACAAGATTGTATGCATTGACAGTAAGTAAAGCATGAAGTTTGTAGATATTTTTAAAGAATAAATTTTGATATATATACATATATATATATATCTACTTTTTATTAATTATTTCCTTTATTCTTCTTCTCTTTTTTTTTTTTTTTTTGTTTTCCGGTGATGGGGGTGAGTTAATTCTCATGCGGCTTCAGTTTTTTTTTTTTTTTTTTTGCTTCTATTCCTAATAAATATATTCTTTTTTTTTTTCATTTTTATTTAAAATATAAACCCTCATATCTTTTTTTTTTTTAATGCATTCTCTCTAAATTTTTCTTCTTTATTCTCTTCTTCTTTCTTTCTAAATAATAAACAAGATATTCTTTAGTATTACTTGTCTATATCTATATTTTATTATTATTATTATGTCCTTATTACCCCCACCCATGCATGTCCCAGCAACTCCAGTTGTAGAGTCCGCAGATATTCGTGCGTTGTATGATGTTGAAAATGCAACTTTGTTAGGCAAAGGCGGCTTCTCTCAAGTTGTTTCTGTTTTACATTTCCCAACAAATACAAAACGTGCATTAAAAGTTATGAAAAAAGAAGCATTAAAAGGAAAAGTAGGAGAAATGGTGCTACATGAAAGAGAAATCCTGCGACGCACGCAACATCCAAATATAATTACATTACATGAATCGATTACAACACCACATCATGTGTATTTTGCATTAGATTTAATGGATGGGGATTTATTTGAATTTATTGTGCGAAATAAAAGAATTCCAGAGCAAATTGCACGTCGAATTATGCATCAATTACTGTGTGGTGTGTATTACTTGCATGAGAACTCTATTGTGCATCGGGATATTAAACCGGAGAATATATTATTGAATATTATTGATAAATCTGCTAGAAATAACAATAACAGCAGTAACAGCAACTCCTCTTTCAATAATAATAAGAACACCACTACTAATAACACTAATAACACTAATAACACTACTACTACTAATAGCACTAATAACACTACTACTACTAATAGCACCCCCGCAGACCCCTGCAATGGCCCCAGTGCTGCAGATCTCGCGAACTCCATTGACATTGAAGTCAAACTCGCGGACTTTGGGCTCGCGAAGTTTGTGCAGGCGTGGAGTGTGCAGTCGACCCCGTGTGGCACCTCCTTTTACATCGCGCCTGAAGTCATTCGGGGCATTGAGGCGCACGGGGCCCGCCCCCTCTGCACCACGCGGCAGCGCGCCAAGAGCGTCGATGTCTGGTCTGCTGGTGTGGTGTTGTTTGTCATGCTCGCAGGCCGCCCGCCCTTTCACGGGCAGGTGAAGACGAGTGAGGAGCGCCGGCAGCTGCTGCGCAAGATAGATCACGGGGTGCTGTTTCACGCGGGCCACGGCTGGGATGGGGTTAGTAGCCTGGCGAAGGATCTTGTGATGAGGATGTTGGAGCAGAATAGCTCGCAACGATTAGACGTGCTGCAGGCATTACAGCATCCGTTTTTTACACAATATGGATTTATGCCGCCAACACCAGGAGGAGTTATTGTGAATAATAATAATAATAATAATAATAATAATAATAATAATAATAATGTTAATAATAAATCAACAGGGATGTTCATGCAGCCAACACAAAAGCAGGAAACTATTGATACGAATGTTAATGTTAATAATAATAATAATACAATTAATATTCCACCCCCACCAAGTGCTGGTGTGGTCGTTAAAAAGAAACGAGGTTTCTGGAATGTATTTCTCCCAGGAAATCATCACAACAAACAACACCGCCCAAATGATTTAAATTCTAATACTTCTACAAATGATGAACAAGAAAACTCACGAGGTGATAATAATAATGGATCATTAGATCAAGAAGAAGAAAATAGAAGAAATATGCAGGCGGAGATTGATGCAATTCAACAAGATATTATTGCAACTGGAGATAAGGATGGAGATAATACAAGTTATACACAAACAATTCCAATTCGAGTTGGGCCGCTAGGGAATAGGCCTGCTGTGATGAATGCAAAGGCAAGAGTTGGGCCAGGAGCATTGAAGAAATAAGTAAATTAAATATATATATTTATATATATATATATTTTAAAGAGGGGTAAAAATAATTGAAAACATGAGAAATAATTGTGAGCGTTAAGAAAAAAAAAAAAGTGGATTTTTATTTATTTATTATTATTAATTGTGGTAATATAGTGCGATCTTTGTGGATATAAAACGATATTTTTATGTTATTTTTAAGGGAAAGAAAATAAATAAATAAAAGTTCTATATGGGTTGATTAGTATGTCCTTTTTTTTTTTTTTAGTAGTAGTTCGGTTGCTTTTTTCTTTATTATTGTTCTTGTTGTTATTAACATTTTATTTATTTGACTATTTATCTCAATTTCTATATATCAAAAGGTAATATTCTCTTCTTTTTTGTTCAGATTTATATATATATATATATATATATAATATTGGCAATACCCAAAAGCAAAATTACATTATTTTTTTTTTTTTGCATGCATCGCTCTTTTGTTTTTTTTGACATATTTCTTTGTCTTTCTATTTGTATTTTGTGTTTCTATAATATTAATATTAAAATGAATTAACAGTTTATATCTTTTTTTTTTCTCAATTATAAAATTATTATTTACCTCCTCCCCTCAAAAAAAAAAAAAAAAAAAAAAAAATCATTTTTATAGGGAGGAAAGCGGGGATTTAAATATTAATACCAAATTAAATTAAATTAAATTCATTTTTTATTATATTAGTCATGTCTTCTTGGAGAAATGGAAATAATAATCCTTCACAACGCAATAGTGGAAGAAATGAGAAAATTCCTTATTACAATAATAATAATAATAATAATAAAAGAGTAACTCCTCGAGATTATTTAGAAGAAAAAGAAAAAGAAAAAGAATATAATGAGGAAAAGTATGAAAGACATTTACATTATCGTCGCCAAAAAGATGAATCTCCTAATAGAAATAGAAATAAAAGTATTGAAAAACGTCATAGTCGTAGACGTCGAGATCGCAGTCGTGATGAAAGAAAATATAATTATAATAATAATAAATATAATGATAATAATAATGATAAATATGATGATGATGATAATAATAGTAAAGATCGTCATCGTCATCATCATCGACACCGCCGACATCGATCACATTCTTCTAAATATAATAAATATAATAATTATAATTCCTCTGATAATGATTCCCCTACACGTGACTTACGTCGACGACATAAAAAACAAAAAATAGAAGAAGAGAAGGACTCTCATCGGCGAAAGAATAATAATAATAATAATAATGATAATAGTCAAGATAAAATAGAAGAGAAAATACAGAAAGAGGAGAATGAGGAAAAATATAATACGAGTAATATAAATAATATATGTGCGAATTCAGTAGAAGAACTTCAGCAGAAATATATTCTTTCTGCACTAAGGCGAAAACTAGCAGATCACTGTGCTGATGGCCAGAATACCAATAATAATAATAATAATAATAACTCTTTAGATCTCTCTAATTCACAGCAGCAATTAGGAGAAAATGAAACAAAAATAAATAATAATAATAATAATACTTCATTATCATATTTTGCCTCCTCCAGAACAAATACGAGTACGAGTCGTATTATACTTCATGGTGTTGATTTGAGTGTACACTCTAGTCATATTAATTCCATGTTAGAACAATTAGTAGGCCGACGTGCATTACATGTATTTCGTCCAGCTGAAGCATTATGGAAATTATCTTGTAATTCTACAAATAGTAATAATAATAATAATGTTAGTAATGATAATAATAATAATATAACAGATAATGCTATGAATTTAGGATTATATGATATTTCTGGGGCTGGTGGTATTATGGTATTGGAAATTGCACGTGAGGGTGAAGTAACTAATAATAATAATAATATTGATAATAATAATAATATTAGTGTTTCTGCTGTGGTGGCTGCATTGAATGGGGCATGTGTGAATGGAAGATATATAACGGCGGTGGTGGATGTTTAATTATATTTTTTAAAAAGGAGTTCGTGTTTTTGTTTTGTTTTTTGTTGTTATATATATATTATTATTATTATTATTTTTTTTTTTTTTAATTAACTTCTTATTGAAAAGTTGAATAGATTTCATTGCCCCTTAAAATATATATATATATATATATATATATAAATGTATTTTCATTTTTCTTTCATTTATTTTCTAATTTAATGTGTTATTTTTCTTATAGGAAGGACTTATTTAGTGAAAACATAGATTTAATAATATTATTATTTCCCCTCTACCCCTCTCACACTCTTTTCTCTCTCTCTCTATCTCTCTCTCTTTGTTTGTGTGAGAGTTTGAACTCGACCAATTTTGCCACTATTATTATATTATTATTATTAGAAATAATAAATTGCTTTATTATTATTTATTTATTAGAACTAGAGACGAGTTACATTGAGTGAGATAAAATATAAATAATATATATATATATATATATATATATATTAAAAATGCTATATAGTGATATCATGCACCCTATTAACCTCGCTTTATTAATATATGATGCCTTAAGTGTTACAGTCCGTTCATTTAGTCCTGAAACACTTGTACGTAAACGTATTAAAAAATCCTCACGAGATCGCCATGAAAAAAGAAAAAAAGAATTAGAAGAAAGAAATAATAATATAGATAATAATAATAATCATCATCATCATCGACACAGTTCATTAAGTCGACATGGAAGTAGAGCAGGATCTGTAAATACAAGTTTAAATGTTTCTGCTGGTTTTGTTAGTGGAGAATTACCTCCACCAGTACCAGTAAGAAATAATTTAGATTCCTCACGCTCTCATCGACATCGTACACACAGCAGTAATTCTAATATTATTAATAGTGATAATAATAATAATAATAATAATAATATAAGAGGTCATCGTGAAAGGCGAAGTAGTAGAAGTAGTGTTATTGAAGAAGACAATGAAAATGAAAATAATAATAATAATAATAATGATGATGGAGTAGAAGATAGAGGACATAAAAAAAGAGCAAAAAAAAATTTTAGTATTATTAATAATATAACGTATTATTTTCGTAATTGGAGAAATATAGATGTTACAAAGCAAGGTTATCTATTAACTCACGTTTTAAGAGCAACTCCAGTAGCGGCCTTGCATTTTCTCTGTCAATTAAAAACAGATGTTGCTACATTACCATTATTACGATTTAAAGATTTAAGTGAAACGGCCCGACGTTTATTATATCTTAATGAAGATCCAATATTTTCCACAAACTTTTTCTTTCATTTCATGCTAGCTCGTATTATATTAAGTATAAGTCAGCAATATTTAATGGAACGAATGTTTCTTGAAACAAATATTGTCGTACGAAGTTTACGAAGTCGACGCACGTGGCGAAATATTTCGGCTTGGATTTTTAGACTTTGCACGCACACACTCACGGACCCAATTATATTTAGTGTGTTATCTCCAATATTATTAAATAACGTTCGTGACTTATCTCCAGTGACAGGCCCATTACGATATACGCCTGCAGGAATATGTAAGGGAATTAGTATAGGATATATTGGAGTTATAATTGAAATGATAATAATTCCAGCCGCAGCACAATTATGTCAGCGGGCGGTGGTACGAATATGTGATGGGGCGGAATATCTTTTACTTCGTCGCTATGATAAGAGAACTATATTTGAAACAACAATAATAAAAGAGGATGAGGAGGAGGAGGAGGAGGAGGAGGATAATAATAATAATATTCATAATAGTAATATTATTATTAATAACAGTAGTAATCCTCTAACGGATGATATTTCTACAATTAGCAATAATAAAGATGCTGAAGCTAGAGAGCGTCGCCGACAACGTCGTCTTCGTGTTAAACAAGAAAAACAAAAAGAAGAAGAAGAACGAAGAGAAGAAAAAGAAAAAGCTGCAGAAGCACGTGTTATTTTACGAGCTATTATATATCGAATTATTGCAACATTAATCGCCCAATGTTTAGTACAACACCCATTAACAGTTCTCTCTCATATGTTATATAGTCGTGCAGTATTAAATGCAACAGGACTTCTTGTGGGTTATGATAATGCCCCACCTGCACCTCTTACTTGGCGAAGATTTTTACAATTTTTTAAAATTATGAAAACTAGTAAAAGTAATAATAATAATAATAATATTAGTGGAATTACAGAAGAAGAAGAAAAAGAAAATAGTGGGGTACCAGCATTAGAAGTATTACGAAGTATTGGTAGTTTTATTGGTGATGAAGTGAGTTTAATAGGTGGAAGTATTCGTCATTGCTCAGGTCAAGATATTCCAATACGTGAATTAATAATGAAAGCAGAAGAAAGACGTACTAATAATAATAATAATAATAATATTAATAGTTATGTAGATAGAGCTTCTGCAATAGAAAGTGCGGAGTTAATGGCTCGAAGTATTGCATCACTTTCTCCATTATTTACAGCTGTACACTTTACGGCAATTGATAAATTACTTGGATTCTATATGGCAACATGGGTACGATTGCAAGGTGGGTAAAATAAATAAATATATATATATATATATATATATTATTTTACTTTTACTTTCTCGTATAAAGAAAAGAAAAAGAAATATTCATTATTCTATTTGTAATTTATATATTTTTTTTATTATTATTGGGGATATTTAGAAGGAAGGGGAGGAGAAGGGGAAAAGTAAATATTATGACAAATGTGTATGTGTGTTTATTGGTCAGAATTTAATTAATTAATTATTATTATTATTTTTTTTTTTTTTAGAAAAAAAAAAGACCTTTATTCGCAACTTCCAATAGTCTTATTTATATTTCTTTCCTCTTCAAATTATAGAGATGAACACGAAAACAAACAAAAAAAATAAATCTCTACTAAACAACAGAAATAAACATATTTTTTTATATTTAGAATAGTATAATATAATTTGCTGATGTTGTTCTTGAGATTTGTATTGTTTTGTTTGTATGTATGGTGTATTCCACGTATATATACATATATATATATATATATATATATTTTCTAGAAATTAAATCATCTAAATGGATTTTAAAAAACATAAATGATTTATTTATTTATTATTTGAGTTAATACACATATATCCGTATATTTTTGTTCTTATTAATTTTATTTATTTATTTATTTATTTTTTTTTTTTTCTTCTTTTTTTGAAGTGTGGCCAAATTTAAACCTCGCAAGAGGCAGAAGGTAATACATATTAATCCCTTCTCTTATCACTAGACACAAAAACACAGAAAAAAAAAATAATAAACAAAATAAGAGATAAACGAATAAAAAAATAAAATAAAAGAAATATTTTTTTTTAAAAAAAAAGTAAAAATGTCTAAGAAAGATCTCTTTGCAAGTTCTTCAGATGAAGATGAGGATGATGACTTAATGCAGCAAATGGCAGCGGCGGCGGCGCGTGAGCAGAAGCGGGACCCACATGCCTATACTCCTTTTAGTGAGAATAAAAATAAAAAAAATATTATTATTAATAATAATAATATTAAAAATAGTAAAAATGATTTATCTTTCTCAAAGCATCAAGAAGCTGTTAAAAGCAAACGTAGTAATAGTACTAGCAGTGATGAAGGTGAAAGTGATAGTGAAGTTTTGCTCCCATCAAAGAAGGAGGAAACAAATAATAATATGGAAGATATTAAAAAAACAAAGAAAGACAAGAAAAAGAATAATAATAATAATAATAATAATAATGAAGATGATAATGAAAAAGGTATTCGTATTAATAAACAATATGCTGCGAAATATGAAGAAGTTAAAAGAAAAAAAGAATTGCAATTACTCACACAAAAGTATGGGAATCGACTTCGTATAAATAGTGATGAAGAAGAGGATGAAGAAGATGAAGAGGATGATGCCGCCGTATTATTAACAGAAGATAAAGAATTAGCATTCGCTAAAGCATTTCTTGCCATTCGTCAAGCTACTATTAAAAATAAAAAGAAAAATAAACAAAATAATAATAGTAATAGTAATGAAGAAGATCATGAAAAGACTTTATCCACCCATAGTCATGATGATGATAATAATAATAAAGATATTGATCCTCTTGTGGCAGGCTCTGCTTTCTTTCCACCACCAGAAGAACAAGTTCGAGAAAATACAGAAATATTTGCAAAAGCCATGGCCCAAAAGCGGCAGCAAAAAAAACAATTTACACTTGCAGATGAATACAGACGTGGAGTTGTAATGGGAGTTGAAAGTACATTAAATAATAATAATAATAATGAGATAGAGCAACATCAGCAAGGAAATCGTCGAATTCAACCCCAATCTGCTAAAGAACGTCAATTAAGACAATCATTTTTACAAAGTGTTAAAGAAAGTACGGAGAGTTTTGATGTTCAACCCGCAGCCCCAAAGGAAACAAATGAAGAATTAACAATAGATGAAAAGAAACAAAAAGAAATAATAGCGAAGAAGTTATTGGAAGGGGCGTTTTCTATTCGAGACACTGAGGCTAGTGACACCGATGCCGAGAATAATAAAAGTAAACAAAAGGAAGAAGATCCTAATGAGGCTTTTCTTCGTGACTTTTTTGTACACGAATTATGGAAACCAGAGAATAATAAGAAAAAGCGAAAGTCATCTAATATAAATACAGAAAAAGATTCTAGTGATAAAAATAATAATAATAATGAGGATGGAGATGAAGAAGAAGATGATGAAGAAGAAGAAGAAGAAGAAGAAGAAGAAGAAGAAGGAACAAACTACGCAGCATTAGCAGAATTAGCACAAGCTGAAGAAGATGAAAAGTTTTATGCAAAAGCTGAAGAGTGGGAAAGAGCTTATCAAGAAAAAGCCTACCGACATCAAGAGGAGGCCGCAGAACACGTGCAATCATTTCCACGTGCTATTGGAGAAAATGCTGCAGGACTTCTTCGTAAAAGTGTACAAACTTCTGCAAGAAAAGAAGCTCGCCTGCGACGGCGGCAACGCATGTTAGAATTACAAGAACAACAAATTGCAGAACTTCGTCGACTTAAAACGTTAAAACGACAGGAGATTGAAGAGCAGCGGGCATTGATTGCTTCTGTAGCTGGAATTACTGCAGGAAGAAAAAATAATAATAATAATAATATTAGTAAAGGTAAAAAATTAGAGCAAAATGAGGAGGACGCAGAGATGGAGCGATTACGTGCTTTATGGAGTGAAAAAGATCTTGAAGAGGATTTTGATCCACAGAAATTTGATAAAATGATGGCTAAATTATTTAATGATGAATATTATGATGAGAAAAATGTAGATGAAGATGAAATGGCTTTTTTTGAAGAGGAAGATGATGTGGAAGTGGATGATAAAACAACAACAACAGATGATGTAAACGGTAATAATAATAATGAAGAAGAAGATGATGAACCGGAATTGTATAAGGCAAATTCTCTTGAAGAAGCTATAGCAATGACGGTAAAAAATGAAAAACAAAATAAGAAAAAGAAACAAAATGAAATTAAAGATCCTCATACTATTTCAAGTGATATATTTACAGATGATCCAATGGAGTTATTATATCCTTCTGCTGCATTACGTGCTGCAGAAAATGCCTCATTTGTAGGTCATCGTGAGAAACTAGAACAAATGCTTCAAAATCAAAATCAACAACAAAAGGGAATATCTGGTGAATCTCTTTCATTAAATGCAGATAATAATGAAACTGATAAAGACAATACAAACGCAACACTTCAACAATTAAAAGCCGAATTACAACAAAAAGAAAAAGAATATTATCAACTGCATCATGAATCCACCATTGATGGTGGGGCAATGAAAACTCGATTTCACTATCGCCATGTGGAGCCGGAGGACTTTACACTTTCTGTGGAGGAAATTCTTTCTCGTGATGATCGACAGTTAAATATGTTAGTTCCAATGAATTGCTACGCGGCTTATCTCAGCTCGGAGGCAAATAAAAGAGATCGTGCCAAAATAGAACGGCGGCGACGCGGGGGTATTAGAGAAATAGAAACGAATAGACACTCACGCCGGTATGGAGATGTTGCGAAAACAATAATTGTAGATCCAAATATGAAAGAAGAAGAGGGGCAACAGTGGGCGGAGCAGGTGCGGGGGCGATTGCGGGAGTCTATAGCGGATGAAGAGAAGAATAATAAGGATGATGAAAATAATAATATTAGTAATAATAAAGGAACTCCCCCAGCACGGCATAAGAGGTCGAAACAAGAATCATTAGGGGAAGTACGAGAAGGGCGAAATGTGGAATTTAATAAAAAAAAGATTCGATTTGAGGGAAATAATGAGACGCGTGGTGGGGGTGGAATGAGAGGAGGTAGAGGAGGATATCATCGAGGTGGCGGAAGAGGACGAGGACGAGGATAAATTATATTTATTATATATATATATATATATATATATATGCTGATATGATTTATTTTAATTTTAACATCAATAACAAAAATAAGAAAGGGGAAAAAAATAAGTAAAACGAAACGACAAGTTATTACTGTGCATTTAAAATAAAAATAAAAAAACTGGTAGTGATACATTTATTTACATTAAAGAGAACTATTTATTTAATTTTTTTTTTTTTTTTTTTTTTTTTTTTTTTTTTCAGGAGGGAGGAAAGAGAAGATTGGAAATACAAGTGGGTTCTGTAGTCCTCAGAAGAATTTTTTTTTTTTTTTCTTGCAGTTGTTTCTTCTTAATATTATTATTATTATTTTTTTAAACCTAAATCTCTTCTAAGATTGTAGTATAAACATAAATTATTTATTGTTAGTAGTATTATATAGAGTAAAGAAAGGGGACAAAAAAAAAAAGGTGAAAATTTAAGATTATTATTGTTTTCTTAAATTTGTTAGTTTTTTTTTTTTTTTTTCTTCTTGTAATAATATGAGTACGATAAATCGCCGCTCTGAGAGTAGAGAAGATGGTGGTGAAGAATTAGATAACTTGGGTCTAACTGTAACTCGACGTACTTGGCCAACACGACGTAATGAAATTCCAAAATATATCATGTCTACTGAGGATACCAATAATAATAATAGTAAGAGTTATAGTAGTAATGTGAGCAATAATACTTTAATGGATGTTGGGGGATTGACGATGACAACAACAACAAATTTATCTTCAACTCCATCACGTCAAAGTGAGGATGCATGGATATCACCTATTTCAGCTGATATAAATAATAATAATAATAATAATTTTTCTTATCAAGAACAGATAATATCGAGGCGACGAACTCGTGATACCTCCACAGACCTTATATGGTGTGAGGAAGAGGAAAAAGAAGCAGAAATAAATAAAAAAGACAAAAATAAAGAAAAAGGAAAAGATCCACAAGTAATGATAATAACAAATAATAATATTAATAATAATGAAACACCATTAACTGTCCTCACACAACGACCCCCACGTGCTTTAACAGTAACAAATTCATCTGTTACTCCTTCCTCCGTGCGTCGACGTCTCTCTATGAATTATAATGAAATAGCTCGTCCTAGTATTAATAGTATAAATAGTCCTTTACCTTTTCTTACTAATACTCCATCTCCTATTATTCAAATGCGTGAATTAATACAAAATGCAGATCCTGCAACGGAGTCTCGTGAAGTTCCTCTACGGCCTGGTTATACAATTCCAAGTCCACGTACTCCATTATGGGTTGCATTAGAAGAAGAAGTAGAAGAAACAGATAATGAAAATGAAAATAATGAAGAATTCATCTCACAACAACAGCAACAACAACAAGAAAAAGAAAAAGAAGATCAAGAAGAAGAATGTGAGGGAGGTGTTATTGTGCGATTATCACTCAATCGACGACCATCATCATTTACACATCGTGTAGCTTCATCTCTTTCACCTGTTTCTGTTGCGAATAGTACAAGTGCTAATATGGAACCAACACAACAATGGCAATTAAGTCAAGATCAGCAACGTCAAACATCTAATACATCTATTATGCAAGATAATGTGCCTTTATCTGCTTCTTCTAATTATAATAATAATAATATTAATATGAGTATTAGTACTATAGGGAATCGTGGGAGTCAACGACGAGTGGAGGATGCCCAGCGGCGTGCAAAAGCAGATGATTGGGCAGAGAGAACAAGAAAATTTTTTGAATTAATTGATCAAAGGCCGTTATTGACAATTACAGTGGATGAATAGCTGTAAGGAAAGTAATTTTATGAGGATTTAAGAGAGAGAAAGAGAGAGAGAATTAAAATAGATTAAAAAAGCTTCTTCAGAGTTAGCAAACATAGATATGCATTCATATTATTATTATTATTATTATTTTCCTATATGTTTGCAAAACATATAAAAAATTCAAGACAAATTATAGACATTATAGAATAGATAGTATTAGGTTTATACAGAATGAAATATAGAAAAGGGGGGGGAAATAGGATAAATTTGTAAAGAGCATGCATAAAGTATTGATGAATGATTGAATGAATATATATATATATATATATATAATCTTTAAATCAAAATTACAAAATAATAATAATGAATAAAGTTTATTCTAAATTTATTACTAAATTTTTGCACTATTTTATTTAATTTTCTAATATGTCTCTTTCATCATATATATATTTTTTTTTCTGTTTTTTTTTTGTTTTTTTTTTTTTTTATTACACAATCTTAAATATACAATAATTACACTTAAAAAAAAATTTTTTTAGTAGGTTTCTGTTTCTTTTTTTTTTTCTAGGAAGAGGACGCGTTAGACGCTCCTCTTTTGTTTCCTTTATTATTATTTTCTCATCATAAAACATTAAAAAGGAGACGAGAATAAATAAAGGGGAGGGGGGAAAGGAAGGACAACCCAAATAATATTTTTTATATATTTATATAGGGAATGTTTCGCTTATTGGCTTTTTCTGTGTCACCGCTTCTTTTACTTTTGTTAATTTTGACAGCTATTTTGGTTAGTGCAGATATGGAAAATGATTCCCCATACAATTATCTTGAAATGCTTGAGGTGAATGATTTAAAAAAGATGTTGCATGAAAAAAAGGAACCTTTCCTACACCTACGTTCTAAGCAAGAACTTATTAATGCCCTTATTGAAATTGATAAAAAAGAAGAATTACAAAGGAAACTACAAAAAAATGTTGTAGAAGGCCAAAAACAAAAGCAACATGTACTCCGTGTGGAGTACTGCTCCGGATGAGGATACCGGCGGCACTACGAGGAACTTGTTGAACATATCACTCGTAGCCTGCCGCCCTCTTCTTCTTCTTTTAATAATAATAATAAAAATAAAAGAAATAATAATAATAATATAAATCATCCACTTATCCGATTTGATCCCTTAATATACCCTGTAGGTCCATTACGGCAATTTTTTGCCTCACTTTGTTCTCTTCTTTTTATGTTTTCTCTCGCGTTAGGTATTGGGGCCCCACACCTCCCTCCTAATCTTTTTCCACCAATGATTTATCAATTCTTGCAACATCGCCGTGGGGCTTTGATTATGGTGGGATTTTTATTTAATATGCTTGGCTCCCATCTGCAACAGTCAGGGGCATTTGAAGTATTTCTCGATGATAATAAAATATATTCAAAGCTCGAGCGTGGGGCGGTGCCAGCGGCGGGGGCTCTTGCGAAGATTATATTAGAGACCATAGCGAATACAGCGGAGTAATGGAAGAAATATATATACATATATATAGGGGAGAAAACAATAATAAAAAAAAAACTCAAAATTAATGGTAATAAAAAGGAGGAAGAGGAATGATAATAATGGTTATAGCGAAAGAAAAGAAGAAGAAGATTTCAAAGAAAAAAAAGGGATAATAAAAACTATTGGGATATGAAGGGAAATTGATGGATGGATATCGATAAAACGAATACACAAGGAGGGAAAAAAAGGAATAAATTAATTTGTTTTTATATTTATTTGTGGTTTTATTTATTATTATTTTTATTGAGCTTCTTTTTTTTTTTTTTTTCATGCTATTATTGCTATTAATAAAATGCTATGTTATGTATACAATAAATAGTGGGCTATTTCTGTGGACTTTTTCTCTCTCTCTCTCTTTCGTTTATGCTGATCTTTTTGATTATATGATGAAGTGGAGGATTAAACCCTATTGTGGAGCTTCCCTTCTGAATCTTTTAAGCAAATATATATATTTGTATTTATCACTACCAATGATTTATTACTTAATTATAATCTACTGTTATCCTACATATCTAAGGAGAGAGAAGAGTGTAGTATGGGTTGATGATTATTGTAATTAATTTGTTGGTGGTGGTGCCGAAAGTCAAGCGTTTACCTCAGAGAGAAAAAAAAATCTAATAGATAACCCCTATGGATGTGTATTTGCATTCCATTGAGTATTAGAGAATCGAAAGAAGAAAGGAATATATATATATATATATATCTTTAATTATTATAATTTGTGTCATTTATGGACTGTCTCAACTTTCTCTATTCTATTTATCTTAGACTCTCAGTGTTATTGTTATTATTCTTTTTTTTTTTTTTTTCGTCTTTTTTACGTCTGGTATAAAAAATGACCCTATTTATTCGGGGTATACTAAATTTGGGTAAGAAAATTATTATTATTATTATTTTTTTTTTTAATAGTTAAAGGATACGAAACAAAACAAAAAAAGAGAAGATAATTTTTAACAAAAAAAATCAAATAAAAAGACTCAGAGTTTAGTCTTGCCTCTAATAAGGCTTTAGGCACTCACTCCCTTACCCAGAAAAGAAGGAGAAAATTTTTTTAAAAAAACATATCTAAAGAATATTGGGTTAAAATGGTTTCTCAAGATTCCATATTTTTCGGCAAAATACCATTTCATTACCGCGATGGAATGCTTATGATTAATTTATTAAGTGTTCTTTTAATCATTTTCGCTTTATATCGAGCCTATAACATTCGTCTTCTTTCGATTAAAATGTATGGATGGATTATTCATGAATTTGATCCTTGGTTTAATTACCGAGCATCA
>JASANY010000683.1:0-20800 GCA_030849755.1 Trypanosoma avium
GGTGTTTTCAGTCCTTCTTCTTTCTCTTGAGCTCCCTCAGGTATTTCTCCTTTATCTGATTCTGGTGCAGTTTCACTCTTAGTTTCTTCCTCTGCAGCATTATTAGGTAATGATGATTGATAATCAGTATCCACTGGAGATGAATTGGGAACATTACCAGTAGCTGATGAAATTCCTCCACCTTCTTTTGTTACTGCTGGTTTTTCTTTTTCACCAGTTACTTCACTAGCAGAAGCCTGTTCATTTACATTTGTTTGTGGAGTCACTGGAGTATTTTCCTCTTGAGAAGGTTGTGATGTAGCTCCTTGTGTTAATAAAGTATCAGTCACAGTCTCCTTTTCTTGTTTTTGTTTATCTGTGACTTTCTTTAGTGCTTTCTGAACTTGTGCAACTGCCTCACTAGCATCGTCATATTCACTCACCGCATTATCCCTTTTATCTCCTACTTTCGTCTGAAGAGACTTTGCGGCATTTAACACATGCCAAGCTTCCGTTCTTATTTCTTTATCGTCTTCTAACCTCGCATTATTAAGTCTTTCCTTAACCTTATTTGCTCTCTGAATATATTTTTCAATTTGCTCCAAGTCATCATCAGCAAATACCCGAACATGTCTAGCACTCGCTGAGGCTTGGCTAGCTTTCCTTATAGCTTCCTGAGCAAGTAGAATTAATTCATCTTTTTCTGGAATATTCAAACCATCAATAGTACTCTTTGCCTCGTAGGCAGCTCTCAAGTTTGAAGACGCAAGTTCTTCCAAGAATGGCCCTTGTTGTTTATTTTTTTCAGCTTGTCTCTTTGCATCATTCAATTTATCAAGAGCTTCATCAGCGTCCTGTGAGTGTTGAATCCTCCATTCATCGGGTAGTGCTCTCAAAGGCTGAGCAGAAAGTGAGGAATTCCTTCCATGCATTAAATTATTAAACTTTCCTGTAGACTCATGAGAGTCAGCAGAAACAAGAGAAACATATGAGCAGCAAAGTACAAGTGCCAACACACAAAGTATGTAACGGGGTAACATTATCAAAATACACTTTTCAGAGTTAGTTTTACTTGTTTTAACGCAAGAATAGCAAAATAATCTAGAAAAGAGAGAAAGAAAACAGAGAACATAATGAAGGAATTAATTAAAAACCCACATTAGGAAATATTCATATAAAACTAAAATAAACAGAAATAAATAGAGGAGAATACAGTCCCCCCAAGTACAGAAGAATTAGAAAAACAATAGTAAAAAAAGAACAATTTAAGAATTAGTATAGCAAGGTTCGCTAGTGTGAGATGTTCTTTTTTTCTTCTTTCTGACATTTTAATATTTTTTTATAAACAATATGAGGTTGCCTGAGACCACATTTCGCAAACAGCATAAAAATAAAATATAAATTCAAAACCATTATTTTCCACTATTCTTTAAATTTGTAACTGTAGAGGTGGTACTGGTATTAACAGCATCATCAGCAGCAAAGGATGAAATAAAAATATTAAATAATCTTAGAAGAAAAAATAAAGAGAATACCTAAAGTATAATGTAACTATTAATTATACTTAGTTAAAAATGACCAAACTATAAAAATAAATGAAGCTATAAAAAAGTCAAAAACTAGAAATGGGAAATAAATAAATAAATAATAGATAGAAAATTACTAGTAAAGGAACAACATAGCACTACAAAAAACAAACAATAGTAGTAACAAAATTATAATACTCTAAAATAAATCAGATAATAATAACAATAATAAATAAGAATTATTATCAAAAACCAAAATTTCTTTTTTAGAGGATTATATTTATATAGTACCAAAAACAAACAAAAAAGCCCAAATAAGTGTATAGAAAACAAACAAACAACAACAAAAAAAAAAAAGTATAAAATGACAAGCCGAAAAGGTTACAATAGCCCAATTTGTATACAATATGGCAATGCATTATTATACGCAAAAAAACGAAATTATTTTTTAGAGCGGGCCAGCACACATATCTCCGTAAGAAAAAAAAAAAAGACAAATGAAGAGCCCAAAATATAAAAGACAATAATAATAAAAAAAAGGATACAATTGTATATTCAAACTATATCTCAATAGAGATCTTTATAATTTATTGCATATTTTTAAAATTTTCCTTTATTTGGGTAGCTGGGGACTTAAATTACTGCAAAATAGAAAAAAACAAAGGGTAGGGGAGACGAAAAAAAAAAAAAAAATTATTATTTATTATTATTATTATTATTATTATTATTATTATTAAATATCTCTCTCTTTAAAGAGAGAAACATCCAAGTATAATCAATGGTAAAATTAACTGTACTGGAGAGCTTACCCACGTTTGAATGATGCTTCCATCTATCTTTACTGTATCCTTCTTAGTGAAATTTTTTTTATTCATCATTTCTTTTTCTTTTCTCAATTGTTCAGCTTTCCTAGCAGCCTCTGCTTCTTTTGCAATTCGTTCTGCCTCTTCTTTTCTCCTTAAAGCCTCCCTTTCAGCTTCAGCTTTTTCTTTTTCTTTGCGTTGCTGCTCTTCAAATTCTTTTGTTGCCTTCTCTAATAATAAATTTGCCAATTCCATAACCTCATGAGCTTTATCTTTTGCTTTTTCAGCTTCTTTTGCGGCCGCGTGTGTTTTATTTGCAGCTTCTGCAGCTTGTTCTGCAAATTCCTCTGCATTTTTAGCTTCATCTTCTGCTTGTAAAACTTGCTCGGCGGCTTTTTGCAAAGACTCAGAGTTATTTAATAATTGTGGATTTTTTTTAGTGTCTTTTGCATTTCTTAAATAATCAATAGCGTCATTTGCAGACTTAATTGCAGCTTTTTCAGCTTCTTCTGCAGATATTTCAGCAGCTTGACATTCCTTAAAAGCATCGTTTGCTTCTTTTTGAGCATTTAAAGCCATTTGTAGAGTATTTGTGAGGGATTCTGCTTCCACATTAAGACTTTGCAAAACTTTTTTAGCTTCTAACGCAAATGCTTTAGCTTCCTCTGAACTTTGCTTAGCTTCTTCACATTCTTCTTCGGCTTCTGATAATTTATCACTTGCTTTTTGCATAGCCTGTATTGCTCTTTCTCTTGCATCTCTTATATTTTTGGGGGCATTTGGATCTGAAAAAGAAAATTTAGATTTTTGTGATGCATTAGTGGCATTTATGGTGGTCTCAGAAATTGATTTAGTTTCATTAGGGGCTGGTGTTAATTTAGTTTCAGATGTGGCCACACACTCATATGTACAGAAGAGTATAAGAGCCAATAACACACACAGAAGAATACGACGCATCATTATTATTATTAATAATATAAATATTAATTGTGGGAGCTTAGAAATTATTTAATCTTCCTAGAATGCAAAAAAAAAAAAGAGAAAAAAATAGACAAAGAAAGAAAAGAAAAAATAAGGGGGAAATAAAATTTAATATCATGAAGACAAAATATATTTTAACCCCATTGAAAAATAATACTTCTTTTATTATCCACAGAATGAGATAAATCAAAAAAAAAAAAAAATCACTTCCAACAGCAACAATTTAAAAAGTGGCGTACAGTTTAGCTTGCTAAAAGAGAATAGAAAAAAAGATATTTACTGAGATAGAGAGATATAGAAATAAAAAAAAAAAAAAGGAAAATGAACAATCTTTGTCCGGTGGAAAAGAAACAAAAAAAAAAAAAAAAACATAGAGAAAGACACACATATATGTATAAATGTTTCTGTGCTATTATAGAATATATACAAAAATTACAGGTAAGGGAATTGTAGTGAGACTTTCAGATCTGAGAGATACCCCCGTTTTCTCTTCCATCCCCCACCCTCAAAAAAAAAAAAAAAAAAAATCCGAAAATATAATAATAATAATAATTATTCTTTTTTATACAAACAAACAAGCAAAAAAAAAAAAAAACTCATTCCAGTGTAAATAGAATTATCAAATTATAACGAGTATAAATTGTATATAACTGAGCACAAAAAAAAAAAAAAAAGTGAGAAAATATAATAATGCAAACCATTTTTTCTAGTATGCAAAAAAAAATAAAAATAAAAATATTAGTAATGGCAGCAGTTGTTTTTGTGTATACAACCCTATATTTATATCAATTCCATCTTTAGTATTAAAATCTTTAGAATCTTTCTTCTTATTCTCCTCTACAGAAATTTTTTTTTGCACAAAATTTTCTGTTTTGGCATTTTTTTCTACAGATGTCTCACTAACTTTATTACCATTTTCTTTTCCACCTGCTGCAGCTCCTTTTTCATCTTGTCTAGCAGTTAATGATTTATTTTCTTTCTCTTGTTCTCTCATTCTTTCAATTTGTTCTGTTGTTTCAGATGAATTTAACAAATTATCTTCTCTTGTTAAACCTTTAGTAATACCTTGGCCGGTGGCGCCCATACCCGACTTATTCGTATTACTCTGAAATGTTATCGTAAAATTAGTTGCTGATGATCTTGACATTTTTCCTTCTATTGCTTGCATCACTTCTCTTTCTGCTCCCTTTTTTGCATTTTCTGCAATTTCTTGTAATGCTTCAGCTCTTTTTGCAGCTAATTCTGCTAATTCCGCTTGCCTTGATGCTGTTTTAGCTTTAGAAATAGCATTCATAGATTCTGAAAGTGCGAGTTGTGCATACTTATCAGCATCCTTTGGGTAATGTGTCACATAACTTATATATTTCATTGTTTTTCCTTCAAGTGAACGAATAAAATCTGTCATTTGTTTGGTAAAATATTGTCCACTCACAGCAGCTCGTACGGCAAAAGCAACTTTATCTATTACTTTATGAATATCATTGGTATATTCTGTTAAAATACCAGGTAATTGTTGAATATCTATCAATGCATAGTCTATTGCTTTTTGTGCATTAATAGCTCGTTGTAATGCTTTATTGGCTTTATGTAAATCCCTTTGAGAACTACTAAGAGCTTCTTTAAGTTTTTCTTTTGCCATCATGGCTATCTGCTGTGGTGATTCTCGAGTTTGCGAACTGTGAGAAGCAAGTTGAAAATATATTTCATGAATTTCACTTTCCAAAGTCCGTGTACGCATTTCAGTTTCAGATGCAACCACACAGTCATATGAGCAGCAGAGTACAAGAGCAAATAATACACACACAAGATAACGCATTAATTAAAAGTATTAAAACTGGCGTGAAATAGCTTTGGTCTGATAAAGTTATAGAAAAAAAAGCAAAAAAAAAGGGAAATATAAAAAAAAAATTTCAAATCAATTCCCAAACAAAGAATTATTTAAGACCAGACATGCAAAGTGTGTGAAATAAAGAAAAAGAAAAGGAGATAATAAAAGTAATGAAAGGAAAATAATTAATAACAGTTTAAAATTGCACCATGATGGTGTTTAGCAAATGAAGAAAAATTGGAAAATGAGGACACAATTTCTCCCCTCACCTCCCACAACCTCCCCCCCCTCAAAAAAAGCAAATGTTCGGGAAAGAGATGGGAGAGAAATAAATATATATATTTTTTTTCGGTGGATATCTTCGAGAAAGAGAAAGAAAAACACAAAAAATGTTTTCTTGTGAAAGAATATAATAATGCCTCTTTTCAAGCAAGAAAAAAAAAAAAAAAAAAAAACATAACTTATTAGTAAAAAAAAAAAAGCCCATGTTCAAAAAAAAAAAAAAAAAAAACCATTAATATGGTTTCCATTTTTTTTTTTTCCATATAATTCTTAGTAAAAGAAAATGGATACTGTTAGTATTAACATTATCATTAGCAATGGTTTATATACCTTTAAAATAACAAAGGCATCATCCAATTTCACGATCCTCTTGCCTGTGTAATTTGACCATTCATTAATCTCCGATGTATTCTTCACAGTTGTGGTCATGTTACTCATATTCTGCCCTTGTTTGTCATGATTCTCAATGTCATTCTTTTTAGTTATTGTCTTAGAATCATTGACAGGAGTTTTAGTTATTGTAGAAGTAATATCAGGAGTTTTACTTTGTGCTTGACTGTTAGTGTACTCTTTGAGAATATTTGAGGCAGCAGTAGCAGCAGTGAAGTTTCTCTCAGCTTTTCCAAGTTGTGTCTTTGTCTCCATTTTCATTATATCAGAATAGAGAGCAACTCTTCCAACAAACCAGAGTTCATTAGGTACATTTGAAATATTTTTAATTCGAGATTCAGCTGCAGTTATGTTTCCTTCAAGTTTACTTAGTTCACTCTTTACTTCTTCAGAAAATTTTTGAATAGTGATCCAAGTATTTGTTATATTTTTCGCTGCATTTAGTGTTTCATTACTTATATCTTTCTCAGAACCCTTAGTAGCACTCTTGAGAGCCTGCACAGTATCTGAGGTATTCTTCACTCCCTCAAGTTCCTTAAGAAATTCTTCAATCTTTTTAGACATATTTTGAATTTCTTTTAAATTTTTCTTGGCCCGGCCAAGTGCAGAATCAATCATTTTTTTTGTTTTATTATAAGCTTCAGTCGGAGTAGTTTCTTCTTTTTCTTCTTCTTGTACTTCTGCCAATATTATAGGATGTATTCTTGGGTGCTTTGCCCTGCGAAGTGTACGGCCCAACTTTAGTTTTCTCTCTTCAGTTATTTTAAGCATTTCAGTTTTAGATGCGGCCACACACTCATATGAGCAACAGAGGAGTAAAAGAGCAAATAACAAAAATAGAATATAACGCATTAATTAAAACTCTTAATATGGTGAGAAATAGATTTGGTCTGAGAAAGTTATAAGAAAACAACAAATAGGAAATAAAGAAATGTTTCAAATTAATTCTAAAAAAAAAAAAGAAACAGGCAAGGCAGATCACACTATTCTCACTAAAACCCAAAGTCAAGATTTATAATTTCCATATGAAAAAAGAAGAGACTAGCTACAGAGAAGCATGATCGAAAAAGAAAAAAATACTCAATCAAAAAAAAAAAAAAAGTATATAATTGGTGCAATTCACACAAACAGAAACAATTAACAAGTAACCACACAATAAGAAAGAAAAAAAAAAAACATATTTCGTAATATTATATATTAGTATATATAAATATCTCTAGATTTTATGTAGTACTTCATTTCATAAAAAAAAAAATTTACCTTTGTTTTTGTAAATGTGTAGGTGGGTGGGTTGCATTACTTTGTTTCCCTCTCTCTCTCTGTGTGTCTTTTAAGAAAAAAACATAAAAAAGGCAAAATAAAACGGAATTTAGCACAAGAGTCCATTCAGTTATGCCTTTTTTCATTTCCTCTAATTTCATAGAAAAGACACACATACATACTCATAGAGAAAGAGATAGTGAAAGTGCAAGCAAAAAAGAAAAAAGAGAGGAAAAAAGTGTATAAAAAAATTAGACTAAAAAATGCCATATATATATTTAGTATATTTATATATGTATATAAAGGCCGAAAATGAAAGATTTAGTACACAACCACATAGGTTAATGTTACCAATACAAGTAAAGGTAAATGTAACCAAGAAAGTATAATCATACTGTCATCCATGCCAATATTATTTTTATTAGTATTTGAATTATTCTTGTTATCATCATTACTGACAGTTGTACTTGATTCACTGCCTGATGTAGCTTGCTGATCCTTTCCCTCATTATTATTAACTGTCACCTGCCCACCACTACTTTTCCCATTGTTTTGATCTTGTGTGTTTTCTTTAGGCTGCAGCTCGCTTTTTGAATTATCACTGGGTTTATTAACTCCTTTATCAGTTTGAGAAGAGGTTGAAGTCAATGTAGGAGTTTCAACAGGTGAATTCTTTACTGGAGTCTTTTCATCTTTGGTAGTTACTTGATGTTCTGCATCACCACTTACTCCTTGTGAAGTTTGTTGTGGTGATGGATTATTTTCATTTGAAACTGTTCCATTTTGCAAGTGATCCTCTTCGAATCCCCGTGTCTGCGATTCTTGTTGATTCTGTAATTCTTTTTCTTTTTGTCTCTCTTCTGATTCAGTTTGTTGTTGTGCATTTACTTTTACTAGAGCTTCTTCTCGTACCTGTAAGATCTCTTGTTTAGCTTCTTGAGCTTTATTTAATGCCTCCGATACTTCTCCCTTCTTCCTTGCAATTTTTCTTCCATTTTGCTTAGCATCAGATGCGGCACTCTCCAAATTCGATAAACGATCATTATCTTTTTGAATATCACCTTTAAAAGAATTTTTATAATCATGAACCTCTCTAGTCTTTTTATTCATCTCCTCCATAAATTGATTTGCCAGACGAAGGTCAAAAGATACACTTCCCACAGCATTTAATACAATAAGCATCGCTTTCTTTGCCGTAGTTAATTCTTCACTCACATCAATATTTTTAATTCCCTCAATAACCCTAAGTGCTTCTTCTGCTTCTTTCTCTATCTGTTTGACTTCTCTGTCTACTCTTTCAATTTCTTGTACATCATCATAGGCTTTCCACTGTTCTTGTTTATTTTCTCTTATTACCTCATCAGCTCTCTTTTGTATATCGGACGTTTTATAGTACATCGTCAGAGGCTCAGCGGAAAGTGAAGAATGTGTATGGGAGTGACGGTTATTTTTAAATTGAACTCTATCCTGCGCAGCAGAAATAAGAGAAACATATGAGCAACAGAGTACAAGGGCAAATAACATATAAAATACTCGAGACAACATAATTACTGTTTAAGAAAATCTTACTTAAAATAACTTTCTTTGTTGTTGTTCCCTTTTTTTATGGTAGCAATAAATACCCCAGGAAAAAAAAAAAAAACAGAGAAATAAAATAAATATATAGTAATTTATAGTTTAATAGAAATAAAATTCTAACAATATCATATAATAATTAATTATGTTTACCATATTACATAATTCAATAATGAAATTTATTATAACCAGTAAAGTAAAAAAAAAAAAAAAAAAAAAAAAAGTAAAAAAAAAAAAAAGGGTTCAGGCTTGAGTAGAAAAAAAAATTCTCTGGCAGTATAGAATACAATTAATACTGTCTTTTTTTTATTTTTTCGAGAGCCCAAAATAAGAGCAAAGCAATTAAAAAAGAGAAAAAAAAAAAAGAAAGAAGTTGATTTAAAAGTTTGTTGAAAATAATTCAACAAAACAGGACGCAATTTTATTTAAAAAAAAAAAAAAACAAAAAGAAGGGGATTATTATTTTTCATTTTTTTTTTTTTATTCTTAATTATTATTATTATTGGATAGAAAAACATCCCAATACCCCCAAAATAAGGAATAATAGTGGGATACGCACCCAAGCTGTCTCAGAGGTTCCATCAACATTATGGAGATCATGTAATCCACTGTTTTTATTTGTACTCTTTTCACTGTTATTAAAGTTGTTAAAAGAGGATTGAGAACTCACAATGTCTGTTTTTGTCAATGTTTTATTATTTTTTAATGCACTTTCAGAAGGTAAATTAGAAATATCAGATTTTGAATGATTTCCCACATTATTTTCTTTTTCAGAATGTAACTTCGTTTTAGTTTTATTTTTATCCTTTTCTGTTTCATGTGATAAGGCATCTTTTGTTAAATTAGTATCTGATTGAATACCTTCTTTATTCTTGGAATCAGGAATTTCTTCTTTTTGTTGTGTCATAGTATGAGTAGTACTTGTTTGTACAGGCTCTTGCTTTTCAGGTTTAACTTTTTCCTTCTCATCACCTACTCCTTGTGAAAGAGAGTCTCGTTCAGTTTCTGAATTTGATTTAGTAGAGGGAGATGATGGTGTTTGTGATTGCAAGGTGTCACTTGCCTCACTTTCTCTCATTTCCTGAGAATTATCAGTTTGAAAAGTTCTACTTTCATCCTCTGGTGGATGTGAGGCTTTCTGTTCTCCTTCACTGTCAGTTCTATTACTCCCCTGAGAGATATTTTGATCCTTTTCTTTATCTTTTCGCGGCAATTCAACAACAGCAGGTGAATTATCTCCGAGGTTGGGAGGAATTGTTTCATCTTCTTTTCCTGAAACTACAAAAGAAGATGTAATCTCTCCATCTCTCTGTGCAGGGGCAACATTATCTCCTTTTCCTCTCTCTTCTCCAGAAACAATAGGCTCTTTTACTACTGGAACTGATTCCACAGTGTCTGACTGGGTTTCAATTTCTGATTGTTGTTGTGTGTCTTTTTCCACAATTTCTTTACTTTGCTTTGAGTCAAGAGTTTCATCCGCTGCAGGTGAGGCAACTGAAGTTACTTGTGGGATTTCTGCTTCACCAACAGAGGGATGAACTTCTGAAGGAATATTAAGAGTTGTTTTTACTTCTTGAAGTACTTCATCTGCAAGCTTTTTAGCTTTCAGAGCTTCTTCCTTTACTTTATTAGTTTCTTCTGTTGCCTTTGGAGCTCTTTCTCTTGAGTTGTTAACAGCAATTAATGCGCCCTCAAATTCTTCCATATCATAAGTCGACTCGTAAACTGCTGCATTTGCAATAACAACACCAGCCCTTGCACTATAAAGAGCTCCAGTACCTCGGACACAAAGTTGATTAAGAGTAGTATTTACTTTAGAAACTGCAGAAGAAGCTGAATCCAACCTTGTTAATAATGGATTCTTAGTTTCTTCATTGTCATTAGATTTCTCAATGAGTTCCCTTGTTTTAATTGCAACTTCATTTGCCTCCTTTACAAGAGCACGTGCTTCCAAATATACGTTTTCTGCAGCAACAACAGTTTTATTAATTTCTTGAACTTCAGCCAGAGTTTGCTTAAATAGTTCGTCACTAACTTCCTCGTCAGCTAAATCCAATGTTTTTGCCTTCATTTTAGAGAATCTCCCTCCTCTGGGTGGAGTTCGAACTTTATTAGTATTAGTATCAGTAGTAGTAGTAGGAGTACAAACGTCTGCTGACACAAACTGGAGATTGCAGCATATCATGAGAGCCAAGAACACAAAGAGAAGATAGCGAGTTCTTATCATTTTCATATAGGAGGGCCTTTTTTTTATTATTACTTATTTCGTGTATATAGTAGATCTACAATAATAAAGGAAAAGAGAAAAAAAAAAATAAAAGAAGAAGAAATGAAAAAAATGATAAATCTACATAGTTCAGTAGCAATAAACCCCATTTCAATAGATATATAAACAAAATATATTCAGAAAAGTATATTAAATTTTATAATGGGTGTCCTGTAGGTTGACACAAGCAAGAAAAAAAAAGAGGGGGAGAAAAAAGGGCCCTAAGAAAGAAACCTCTAAAAAAAAAAAAAATAGCAATGTTTACAAAAATATTACGAAAGAGTTTTCTTCTTAAAAGAAAAAAAAAAACCCTGAAATATTTTTTTTTTTTTAAGTTAACCCAATTAAAGAAAATATTCAGGAAGAACTAATACCAATAATATTCACTCCCCCCCAAAAAAAGAAGAAAACATATTGTGATATATCCAAGGGATATAACGGTACTTGTATCCTGTACTGTTAATAAATGATTTTCGTTCATTTTCTCAGTTTTAGGTTTTTCCACAGGAGTTATTTCTTCATTTTTGATAGCTGTTAAAACCTTGGTGGTATTTTCCATAGTCGGTAATTTATTATGGGTATAATAATTGACAGATAATGAATCATTCAAACTTTTATTTCGAAGAATAACAGTATTATTAGTGTTATTGTTAGTTTTAGTCGTAGTAGTAATAGTATTAGAAGTTACTTGATCTCCTTGTATCATATTTTTGCCTTCTCTTTTAAAAGAAATAGAAGGAGACAAATTCCTTTTAGATTGAAAAGGCCTTAATACTTCTCTTTCAGGCAACTTGTCAGGAGAAGCAGGAGTTAAACTTTCACTCTGAGGCCCAACTCCAGATATCTGTTCATCTTTCCTTTCACTCTCTTTATTAAATGAATTTCCATTGATAACTACTGGAGTTGTTATTTCTTGCTGTGGAATAACAGGAGGATGCGAAGTTGACTGATGAGTTTGAACAGATCTATCAACTTTTGGGGCATTTGCAATCATTATTTTTGATTCATCTTTAAAATCATTTGTAGTTTTCACCAACTCCTGTGCTTCTTTCAGTAAAGCATTTGCTTTTTTTTCCACTTCATTCGCAAAAGCCACTGCGTTATTTGCTGATTGAATATATTTTTTAGCTTCCAGTGTATTAATAGGACCATCTGAATTTATGTTGTCTAAACCTCCAAGTGCTGCCCATGCCTGACTTTGAGCTTTTGCATATTCAGGAGCAAGTTGATTACACTTTTCATTAATTTTACGATGTGATGCAATAATAGCTTCAACTCTTCTTGAAATTGGCTGAAATACCTGTGGAATAATATCAGCTTCTCTTGTTTCATGATTTATTTCCCTCGCAATGCTTCTTGCATTATCTGAAACATCTGAAACATTCATACAAATTGTTTGTGTTGAAAGAATTTTTTCTCCTATACTTTGGAGGGCAGAAATTGCAGTTTCAATAGATTGCTTCGTTATTTCCGGTGTTTGCATATTATTATTTAATACAAATGCCTTTAGGGAGAGTGAGGCCTGCTCATACGAATTAATAGCGAAAGTAGTTGGTATAAAGGTACAACAGAGAGTAAATGTCAAAAAAACAAATAACACTTGATACTCAGTCATTATTTATTCTTTAACAATCAAATTATTGTTAGTGAATGAGAAAAGAAAAGAAAAAAAAAATCATAATAAATGACCATAAAAATAAATCCCAAATACTACTGTGATAACCACTTCGAAAAAAACAAAAAAAAAATATATTAAAATTCTCTACACAAGGTGTAAAAGAACAAAATTTTTCCAAAAATAAATAAATAAATAAATAAATAAAAACAAATTACTTTCCTGAATAATATTTGAACACACACACACACAAAAGGGGGAAAAAAAGAAATTCCACTTGTTCCTCTATTTTACTGCAAGAAAAAACCCAAGTTTTTTTATTAAATACAGAAAAATAAGCTGCCAAAGCAAAAAAAGAAAAAAAAGAGAGTTACTCATGAAGAGTAAAACACTCATATAAATAGCAAAATTATTATTATTATGTTTATTTGGAATATTTATTATGACTCTTTATTAAAAAAGAAAAAAAATGGTATTTTTTTTTTAATAATATTGAGTGGAACTCAGTGGAAAATAATAAATGTAGTAGCAATAATTACTGTAAATAAATTAAATAAATTATGAGAAATAAACGAATTTAGAGATGCACTGTCTTGTTTCATATCACCACCATTGCTGTTGTTATTATTATTAATAGTTTCATTGGTACCAACATGGGTAACCCCATTTACAGTCTTTTCTTTAGTTTCCTCTGTTGGTAAGGTAATATCCTTCACACCTTTAGTTTGAGTTTCCAGAGAAGTATTATTAGACTGATTATTCTTAGTAATATTATTTTCTTGAGATTCAGAATTAGTTTGGACTGAATTTACATCACTTTCTGCTGATCTTTGTACTGTGTCAAGAGAAGTTTTACCTCCTTCAGTTGCTTTATTCTGTGCTGCCTCTGTTTCCTTTTGTGCTGCTTTTACTTTCTCTTCTGCTTTCTTCTGTGCTGCCTCAGCTTTCACTTGTGCTGCTTTCGCTTTCTTCTCTGCTGCTTTAGCTTTTAATTCTTCTAACTCTGCTTCAAGTGCTTTAAAAGAAGCATATAATGTATAGGAGCTGACAAAAGAGAAGTTGAAAGCTGTCTTAGTTGTATTATTAAGCTCCTGAAAACAAGATTCAGCTGCATCTTTTGTCATATTCATTCCAAATAAAGCTTTAACTGCCTTATTAGCTGCTTCTGTTGCTTCTTCCAAAGCCATTGTAGCATTATTTACAGCTTCTGTAGCTGTAATATTTTCTTCAGTTATATTAACTCCTTTTAATTTAGTTATGACTTGTAGAGCAGCTTCTGCAGCCCTTTTTGCTTTCTCGACTTCTGTAACGGATGTGTTAGCATTTTGTGATGCATTTGTAGCACGTTCAATATCTTTTGTTACATTTTTCATTACACAAACTTCAGCTCCTTTAGGCTTTTCAGCTGATAATACCTTCAGAAGTAATGTTGAACGCATATTAATAGGCACTCCATCATTTAATTTCATTATGTGATGCTCAGCAGCCTGACAAGAAATAATACAAATAAAACACAAAATAAATGTAAAAAATAGTTAAGGCATCTTCATTTTTATTATTATAATTTTTATCACTCTTGAATAAAAACACCACAGGTCTTCTATAGGGGGAAAAAATAAATAGAAAAGGAATAAAATTGTATAAATACAAGCATACACATAAAAGAAAGTGAGGGTGAAACAGGAAGAAGTTCATGGATAGATTATAATAAAAAATCTCAAAAAAAAGTAGTTCATTAGAATTAATTATGCACAAGAAAAAGAAAAAGTGCATGAAGCAACAAATATAAATTTCCAATTATATAAAAAAAAAACTTTTTTTTTTTTTTCTTTGGAAAAGAGATCAAAAAAAAAAAAAGAAAAAAATAAGGTCCACCACATCACCTTTTTCTCTTTTTTGCATTTCGTAATAGCCTCACTTATATGTGTATATGTTTACTAGTTTGTGTATTTATTCCAAAGTATTATTTATAAAATATAGTTCCAAATATTCCATAGTAGAGAAAAAAGAAATCAACTGAAAAAAAGAAAACACACAGAGAGAGAAATATAAAATAATTTATTTAACAAAACACAATTAAATGAAAAAAAAAAATTATACTTTTTTTTTACCTACTTAGTAAAAAACAAACAACTTAGTTAATAGAAATAGAAAATATTGTTATCAACATAATAAATAATATTACTGGAATACAATTTCCAAAAGAAGTACTGCTGAAGTTACCATTAAATCCCAGTACAGCAGAATCACTACTTACTGTACTTTTTTCATTTTTTGAAGGTATAGGACTTGATCTTGATTCAACTTGTGCTTTTATGCTTTGAGCTTTCTTGAAAGCTTCATGAACCTTCTGGACCTTTTCCATAACTTCTTGCAATTTATTTTCAATTTGTTTTGCTGTTATATTAGCCTCATGGAGTTGTGATTGTATTGTTGAAACATGACCCCCATTATTGTGACTCCTTTCATTTTCTTCAGTAATAGCCCTCCTATGAGACTTTGCTGTTCTCAGATTCTTTAAGAGATCAGGTAATTTGCTTTTTTAAACAATATTATCTAAATAACTCCTTGCACTATGTGAAGCAGAATAAGTAGTTTGATATGCCTCTCTCGACGCATTTTTTTCCTCATCAGTAGCTTCACTCATTTTGTCAAGTTCTCCAAACATTGCAATTGCTTCAATATTTTCTTCCTCCGCTTGCTCCACTGCATTTTCAACTTTTGCAATACTCTCATTAGTAGCAGTCACAATTTTTTCAAATTCTTCTATTGCTGCATCAGCCTCTCGCTCATGTTTCTGTAGTTCCTGCCTCCAATATTCTTCACCATCATCTCCATTTAATAGTTTACCTTGAATAAGTGAATAGCTGTGAGTATTATTAATATTACTGGGTACTGAGAGTGTGTGTTGATTAGTAGCAGAAGTCACCCTAACACAGAGTAGTGTGAGGGTCAACAATACACAAAACATATGGTGTAACATTAGCATTTGTTTTTTAGAAGCTTTAGATTAGCTTGCCTCTAGAGATAAAGCAAAAAAAAAAAGAGAAAAAACAGAAAAACACTCAAAAATAATCATAGTAGAATATATAAAACAGAAAATAATCATGAAGAGAGAGTGGGGGAAAACAATCAAAATATTAATAATTTAATATATGCGTTATTGCGCAATCTTCCAGGAAAAGAAAAAAAGAAAACAATTATTTAAATGAAAAGCGGCGCACAGTTCCTCAGAATAAAGCAAAGAAAGAAAAAAAAATGAGACGGTACCCTCCATCCATTAACTAAATGAAGTAGAATATATGATATGATATGATATGTATAAGAATAATAATTATGTGTGTATATTCAATTCATATAGTTTATAAAATGATAGAAATTACCGTCAAGTCCCCAAATTATTAGAAAAAAAAATCAAGAGGGAGAAGAAAAAAAAGGGGGGGCTGCAGCAAATAAATATATAAATTTTCCCTCCTCTCAAGAAAAGAGGAACAAATAATATTTAAAGAAAGTAATGTTTTTTTTTTCTTAATTATTATCATATCCATGTGTACTCAACGCAGAAGAACACAGGGAAATACTGTCAATAAAATAAACATTATAGGCAGTGAAGGCACCCACCCAATTATATTAGTACCATCCATATCATTTCGAATACTGGGAGTAGATAAATGGTTTAAATCTGCTGCTTCATTCATATTGCCTGGACTTCCACTTTGATTATTCTTAGTATTAACTGTTGACCCCTGTACTCTCAAATTCGGTTGTTCACTCTTAGTTTCTTTTGTTTCTGTATTCACTGTGGGTTCTTGGGCATCTTTTACCAAGACTCCATTCTGAGTTTTATTATTTTCAGTTGTTACCACAGGTTTAACTTTAGATATATTCCGTTCGTTTGTCTTTATTGGTGATTCATTCACTGTGTCTGGTGCCTTTACTTCAGGTGCTTGCTGTCCTTCTTTCTCTTGAGCTCCTTCAGATATTTCTTCTTTTGCAGTATTATTAGGTAATGATGATTGAGAATCAGTTTGGACTGAAGATGAATCGGAAATATTAACAGAAGCGGGTGCACTTCCTGCAGCTTCTCTTGTTACTGCTGTTACTCTTTCTTCTTTTTCAGGCTGTGGAAGTTCTTTTTTTACAGTTACTACACTCTCAGGAGCTGGCCCTTTTGCACTTAGAGATTGACTCACTTGTGTATTTTCCTTTTGAGAAATATGTGGCTGAGTCCCTGGTGTTGAAGAAGTATCAGTCACAGTCACAGTCACCTTCTCCCTCTCTTGTTGTTGTTTTTGTTTTTCTGTGGCTTGCCCTAGTGCTTCCTCAACGTTTGCAACTGCCTTCTTCGCAGCTTCAATTTCTTTTGTAGCTTTCTCTCTTCTCTGTTTCATGAGATTCAAATAATAATCTGCTTTGTCTGATCCAGCCTTAATTTCATTTCGGATTTTGTTTTCTTCGTAGTCCCTTGCAAGATTAACGCTCCTCTTAGAATCATTTACTTTTTGAATATATGTTTGAATTTCCCCGAGGTCACTTTCAGCAAATGAACTGATACCTCCTGCTTTAGTATAGGCACTGCTAGCTTTCTGTACAGCATCATCAGCAAGTCTCATTAATTCTTCTTTATTTTGAATGTTTAAACTCCTAATAGTATTTTGTGCGTTGTATGCTGCCCCCAAGGTTGGTGCAAAATCTTTTTCCAATGCTGGCCCTTTTTCAATATAAGTTTCAGCTTCTCTCTTTGCTTCATTCAATCTCCCGATAGCTCTGTCAGCTTCTCTTCTTAGCTGATTCCTCTTGTGGCGCATCAACATTCCCAATGTCTGAGCAAAAAGTGAGGAATTCACTCCATGCATTAAATTATTAAACTTTCCTGTAGACTCATGAGAGGCAGCAGAAACAAGAGAAACATATGAGCAGCAGAGTACAAGTGCCAACACACAAAGTATGTGACGGGGTAGCATTATTAAATACACTTTTCAGAGTTAGTTTTACTTGTTTTAACGCAATAATAGCAAAATAATCTAGAAAAGAGAGAGAGAGAGATAGAGAAATGTGTGTATACATAAACAGAAATAAAAACAATAATAGACATAGCATACACAATATTAAAAGAATATATTAAATATTGTGTCACAATACTTAATGAAAAAACAAGAAAAAAGCAAAAAGATTTAATATTTTTAATAATAATAATAAAGAATTATTAAGTGTGATAAAGAGTCCCACCAAAAACTGCAAAAAAAAAAGGCTTGTTATTTTGTTAAATGGGGCCCAAAGAGAGAAGGAAATTGAAAAAAAAAAAAAAGGTTATATTCCACTTCGAAAAAAATATGGAAAAATCAGATGTTTATATATTTTTCTTTCCATATTTTATATATGTATCGAAGGCATATATTAAATCCGTAATACTTCACTGTGCACAGCATAATTTAAAAATTAAAGAGAGTAATGAGAAAAAAAAAAAAAATTGAAATTATAGTTATTGAGAAATAATCTCAGAAAACTGGAAGCAATTAAAAAAAAAAAAAAAAAAAAGAATTACTGTTTACCACTTATTCATTTAGATCAGTCCCAGTAAATGAAAACCAGTAATCCAAAGAACAATAAAAAAAATGATGGCATTCGTTCCCGTGCAAAAGTAGTACTGCCATCCATTTCAATTTGTTTTTGAGCAAAATTCAAATTATCAGTATTATTATTCATAAAGCTGCTTACTGACGATTTTTGATTGGAATAAATAACCTCATCAGCATTTTCAGTAACTCTAGATTTATTTTTGTCAGAATTCCTTCTCAATTCTGATGTAGAATTAATGGATTCTTTTTTAATTTCTTTCTCTCCATTTGAAGGAGATAATACTGTTGATGATCTTACTGAAGTAGAATCCTTTCCTTCCAATTGATATTCATAAGAAACTTCATTGCTTTTCTCTTCCTGCTTTTTACTCAGATCATTAACCATTTTCAGTTGTGAATTACTGTTTTCATTAATCTCTTGTTTCTCTGGTGTTGTTTTTTCGGGTTGTGAAACAGTCTGTGTTTGTACTTGAGATTGAGAAAGTGTTTCATCATTATCATTACTTTCTCTTGTAGGCAAATGCTGGTCAGGAGAGTTCACAAGAGTAGAGCTGCCTTCTTCTCTCTTTCCCGAATGAGAGCTTTCTGAATTAGAATTTGGAATTTTATGTACTTCTGATAATAACTGCTGCTGTGAGGATACAGGTGCTGTAACTTGTATTGATATTTCTTTTTCCTGAAATTCTCTTCTCGGGGTTTTTGCCCTGACTTTAGCTTCAGCTTCTCTTTGGGCTTCCAATACTACTTCTTTAGCTTCCTTAACTTTATTTAGTTCCTCCAATACATTTTGCTTTTTCCTCGAAATCACAGCTCCTTCTTGCTTGGCGGTATGTGAGATGCTTTGCATTTGATTAAGAGTAGATTGAGATTTGTAGTAATCGCTATTTAAAGCACTCTGATAACTTTCAAGTTTTCCACTTTCTTTATTCATTCTGTCCATAGTTCTTTGCGCCACCTTAAGTGCAAAGTCGGCGGCATTCTCAGCATTAGAAGCCTTCAACATTGCTTCTTTCGCTTTATTTAATTCCGTGCTTACATCAACATCTTTTATTTTTTGAATAGCCTTGAGTGCATCTTCTGCTTTTTCTTTTACTGTTTTAACTTCCCGTACATCTCGCTTCATTTCTTCAATCTCATCATAAGCTGCATACAGGTCCCTGCCATTTTGCCTCATTACCTCTTTGGCTTTCTGCTGTAGTTTCCATACTGAATTTAATATATATGCTTTAAGTTGAGAATGTGTATGGGGGACAGTGTTACTTTTAAACTCAAGTGTACCTTCTGCAGCAGAAACAAAAGAAACATATGAGCAGCAGAGTACAAAGGTAAATAACAGGAACTTCATTGGGAGTTCGATTATAACTTATAGACTCTGAGCTTGGAATAACTTGATCTAATAAAAAAAATAAAGAAATGTATTTTTTTTAAAAAAGAAAAGTATCGAGTAAAAACATTCAATATAAATCAAAAGAGAAATAAAAACTATAAATTACCTTTAAAAGAAATACAATATCCAGTTTACTATTTCAAGTAAAAGAAGAAAAGGTAACAGATGCAGTAGAATACATTCAGAAAACAAAATCAAAAAGTGGAAAACCAGAAAGAGAAAAGAAAAACAAAAACAGAAAAATGGTATAATTTAACACACTTACATACATACACACAGGAATCTACAGACTAAGAGGATTATACATTATTATTGCCATAATATCATATTACTCTATGTCTGTATTCTTGTGTGTCTCTTTCTCTCTCTCTCTCTGTGTGTCCTAGCAGTAAAAAGGATAAATTATAAAATAGATAGAAAGGAGAGTCCTCTACAGGCATAAATTCAATCAGTCTTTTTTATTTTCCTCTATCCTTCTTATGTCAAGAGAAACACACATAGTGAGAGAAATAGAGAGAATGTGTGTTTGTCAGGAAAAATGAAAAAAAAAAAAAAGATAATAAAAGAAACTATATATATTAAAAAAAAAAAAAAAAAGAAAAATCCGAATTAATTAAAAACATTGATACATAAAAAAAGAGTCTGGGAGTCAAATACCCAATAATCATTATTCCACATACAAATTCCATTGTGTATAATTATTTACGAATGAATGTGCAGTATGAACCCAATATATGAAGCTCTCAATAAATAAACACACATGATAGTATTGTCACTGCAAGTAATAGTAAATGCACCCATCCAATTGTGTTAGTACCATCTATATTATTTCCATGATTATTAGTAGATAAAGTGTTGTTATTGTTTAAATTAGTAGTTCCAGAACTGTTTTCTGTATTTCCTTCATTATTTACAGTTGTTTCCACTCCATATTCTTTCTCTTTTTCTTTCTTTGTGGTTACTGGAGGTACTGAATCCTTTGTTGACTCTTCTTTTGTAGAATTATTTACAGGTACTTGAGAAACATTACCTTCTGATTTTTGAACAGGATTGAGAGTAGCTGATGAACTTCCTGTAGATTTTATTCCTTGTGTTTCTTGACCATGAGACTGAGTTGTTTCTCCTTGTAATGTAGACTCACTGTTAGAAGTCATATCCGTGGAGTTTTTCACTTGAGGATCTGAAGAAGTGTCTGTTACAGTTGTTTGTACTTGAGTAGCATCACCATCGGATTTTTTATCAGGACTTATAGGAGCTGGAGGCACAATTCTTGCATCTTTTGTTTCTTCTTCATGACGTGGGGCTGCTGGTGTTGAAACTGTATTCTCT